>CM033473.1:30349733-30385145 GCA_019447015.1 Hymenochirus boettgeri | reverse complement strand
AATGGTCCCATACAGTGAGAACAGACAGTAATGGTCCCATACAGTGAAAACAGAAAGCAATGGTCCCATGCAGTGAGAACAGACAGTAATGGTCCCATGCAGTGAGAACAGACAGTAAAGGTCCCATACAGTGAGAACAGACAGTAATGGTCCCATACAGTGAGAACAGACAGTGACGGTGGGGGTGGGGCGGGCGGGGGGTAACAGCAGTGAACGGTGTGACGGGGTGCGGGTGTGGGGGGGGTGGGGGGACGTGGGTGTGTGACCGGGTGGGGTGGGGTAGGGTGGGGGGGACGGTCGGGGCGGGGTAGTTGACGGTCGGGGGGGTGCGGTCGGGGCGTGGGTGGTGTTCTCCATAAACAAGAGAACAGACCATAATGGTCTCTACCAGTGAGAACAGACAGTAAGGTCCCATACATGAGAAGAGACAGTAATGGTCCCATACAGTGAGAACAGCAGTAATGGTCCCATACATATGAGAAACAAATACAGTAAAGGTCCCATACAGTGAGAACAGACAGTAATGGTCCCATACAGTGAGAACAGACAGTAATGGTCCCATACAGTGAGAACAGACACTAATGGTCCCATGCAGTGAAAACAGACAGTAATGGTCCCATGCAGTGAGAACAGACAGTAAAGGTCCCATACAGCGAGAACAGACAGTAATGGTCCCATACAGTGAGAACAGGACAGAAATGGCCCAATACAGTGAGAACAGACCGAGTAAAGGTTCCCATACAGTGAGAACAGACAAGTCAAAGGTCCCATACAGTGAGAACAGACAGTAATGGTCCCATACAGTGAGAAACAGACAGTAATGGTCCCATACAGTGAGAACAGACAGTAGACTGGTCCCATACAGTGAGAACAGACAGTAATGGTCCATACAAGTGAGAACCGACAGTTAAAGGTCCCATACAGTGAGAACAGACAGTATGGTCCATACAGTGAAGAGAAACAGACAGTAAAGGTCCCATACAGGGAAACAGACAGTGACGGTCCCATACAATGAGAACAGACCATAATGGTCTCATACAGTGAGAACAGACAGTAAAGGTCCCATACAGTGAGAAGAGACAGTAATGGTCCCATACAGTGAGAACAGACGTAAAAGGCCCATACAGTGAGACCAGACAGTAAAGGTCCCATACAGTGAGAACAGAAAGAAAGCAAGGTCCATACAGTGAGAAACGCAGAGTAAAGGTCCCATACAGAAGAACAGACAGTTAAGGTCCATACAGTGAGAACAGACAGTAAAGGACCCATACAGTGGGAACAGAAAGCAAAGGCCCAACAGTGTAGACAGTAATGGTCCCAACAGTGAGAACAGACAGTTAGGTCCCATACAGTGAGAACAGACAGTAATGTGTGGCGGTCCATAAGTGAAAACAACAGCAAAAGGTCCCATAAAGGAGAAAAGACAGTAAAGGTCCCATCAGTGTAGACGTAATGGTCCCATACAGTGGTAGACAGTAATGGTCCCATACAGTGAGAACAGACAGTAAAGGTCCCATACAGTGAAACAGACAGAATGGTCCCATACAGTGAAACGAGAAAGCAAGGTCCCATGCAGTGAGAACAGACAGTAATGGTCCCATGCAGTGAGAACGACAGTAAAGGTCCCATACAGTGAGAACAGACAGTAATGGTCCATAACAGTGAGAACCGACAGTAATGGTCCCATACAGTGAGAACAGACAGTAAATGGTTCCCATACAGTGAGAAACAGACAGTCATAGTCCCATAGCAGTTAGTGAAAAACAGACAGAAAATGGTCCCAACAGTGAGAACAGACATAATGGTCCCATACAGTGAGGACAGAGAGTAACGGTCCCATACAGTAGAGAAACATACAGTGATGGTCCCATACAGTGAAACAGACAGTAATAGTCCCATGCAGGAGAACAGACAGAAATGGTCCCATACAGTGAGAACAGACACTATGGTCCCATACAGTGAGACAGACATAATGGTCCCATACATGGAAAAAGCCAGAATGGCCATACAGTGAGAACAGACAGTATGGTCCCATACAGTGAGAAACAGACAGTAATGGCCGCATCAGTGAAAAACAGACAGTAATGGTCCCATGCAGTGAGAACAGACGAAAGGTCCCTACAGCGGAGACAGAAAGCAATGGTCCCATACAGTGAGAACAGACACTAATGGTCCCATACAGTGAGAACAGAGACATAATGGTCCCATACGTCGAGAACATACAGTAATGGTCCATACAGAGGAACAGACCAGTAATATGGTCCATACCGTGGAGAACATACAGTAGTGGTCCCATACAGAGAGACAGACAGTATATGGTCCCATACAGTGAGAACAGACAGTAATGTCCCATGCAGTGAAAACAGACAGTAAGGTCCCATACATATTCTATCCTCTATCTTTCAAATTTCTCTCGTTCTCTCTCTTTCTTCTGCAGTCTCGTCCCTATCTCCCACACCAACAATCTCTTCCCTGTGGTGTTCTATGCTCGATAGCACCTACTGCATGTATCAACATCTCGACACATACACTGAACATACCACATCTCACGCATATTTACCACAGCTGTCAACACATATGTACTACACACTCCACACAATGTATATTACCCTCTCACACATAGTACAACACTCTCACATACCTGTAAAACACTCTCACACTAATGTACATTTACCCTCTCACACATACTGTTACAACACTCTCCACAATACGTAACTACACTCTCAACACATTACTAGTACATACACTCTCACACATGTTACTTTACATACACCCTCCTCACACATACTGTACATACACCCTCACACATACTGTATATTTACCCTCTCACACATACTGTACATACACTCTCACACATACTGTACATACACTCTCACACATACTGTACATTTACCCTCTCACACATACTGTAAACTATACACGATCAACACATACTGTACATACACTCCACACATACTGTACAACACTCTCACACATACTGTACATACACCCTCTCACACATACTGTACATACACCCTCACACATACTGTACATACACCCTCTCGCACATACTGTACATACACCCTCACACATACTGTACATACACCCTCTCTCACATACAATAGTTGGTACACAGATACCATGGTAAATGGTATAATGGTAAAATAATTTGCACAAACTCTGATAAAGTGTTGACACCCAGATACTGGTAAAATCATTGGCACAAACTCTGATAAAGTGTTGACACACAGATACTGGTAAAATCATTGGCACAGTTTGTGCCAATGATTTTACCAGTATCTATGTGCCAACGCTTTATCAGAGTTTGTCACAAAACACAAGGCAGATTTTTGGGCCCCTTAAAGTTCTATTACACAAATATCTCTATTGTATCATGTATCGTAAAGTACTGTAAAGGAAGTAAATGCAAGATTGCAATATTTTGCACATTGCTCTGGCACCACAAGCACCCCTTGGCACCCCAGGCACAACCTGGCACCACCAGCACATTCAGCACCCCACCTGACACACCAGCACATCCCCCTGCACCACCAGCACCCCCTAACACCACTAGCACATGACCCCCCCTACCAACACACACACAAAATCATTCCCCTTACAGACATTTTGTTGTATTTGACATTTTGTTGTGCACTGATAAAAAAACCCCCCCCCTCCCATTGCCAATTTGCCATACAACTATTTTGAAAAACTAAAAGATTACATCACCTGGGTGCAAGGACAGGACTCATACTGTCAAGCAGATTGGTTTGGGAGTGGGTAAAGAACGTTAGCTGCTGTCAGACACTGCAGACAGTTACTACTCCTGTGCAGGCTGCGCTCCAATTCAAGACACAGGATTCAGGCAAAGCGCTGGGTAGCAGCGCGTCGGGGCCATGCAGTGTGAGCTAAGCAGTCCTTATTGGAAGCCCAGGCCAGGCCCCCGCCTCTGAGTCTCAATACATGAGGCATTTACTCCCTCTCCACCTGGCGCCTGTAAGATCAGTTTTTTTTTGTCTTTTTTACTCTGAAATGCTGCTCTTGAGCCACAGAGACAAAGTGCCGCTCTGCTACTTTGTCTCAATGTGGCTCATTAGCGTGACGGCCCTGGAGATGACCAAACTTACATTCGAGGGTTTTGGAAAACCAAACATTACATTCAAGGGTTACTGAACAATACATTTGAGGGTTACAGAAATAGAAGGCTACAGTTGAGGGTTACTGAAAACGAATGATACATTTTAAGGTCACCAAAATCATCAGCTACATTCGAGGGTTACTGACCAGTACATTTAAAGGTTATTCAAGTCAAAGTCTAGATTTGAGGGTTACTGAAATCAAAGTCCAGATTGAAGGGTTACTGAAATCAAAGTCTAGATTTGAGGGTTACTGAAATCAAAGTCTAGATTTGAGGGTTACTAAAATTGAAGGCTACGTTCAAGGGTTACCGAAATTGAAGCCTACATTCGAGAGTTACTGACCAGTACATTTAAGGGTTATCGAAATCAAAGTCTAGATTTGAGGGTTAATGAAATCGAAGGCTACGTTCAAGGGTTACTGAAATCAAAGTCTAGATTTGAGGGTTACTGAAATCAAAGTCTAGATTGAAGGGTTACTGAAATCAAAGTCTAGATTGAAGGGTTACTGAAATCAAAGTCTAGATTGAAGGGTTACTGAAATCAAAGTCTAGATTGAAGGGTTACTAAAATCAAAGTCTAGATTGAAGTGTTACTGAAATCAAAATCTAGATTGAAGGGTTACTGAAATCAAAGTCTAGATTTGAGGGTTACTGAAATCAAAGTCTAGATTGAAGGGTTACTGAAATCAAAGTCTAGATTGAAGGGTTACTGAAATCAAAGTCTAGATTGAAGGGTACTGAAATCAAGTCTAGATTTGAGGGTTACTGAAATCAAGTCCAGATTGAAGGTTACTGAAATCAAAGTCTAGATTTGAGGGTACTGAAATCAAAGTCTAGATTTGAGAGTTACTGAAATCAAAGTCAAGATTTGAGGGTTACTGAAATCAAAGTCTAGATTTGAGGGTTACTAAAATTGAAGGCTACGTTCAAGGGTTACCGAAATTGAAGCCTACATCGCGAGTTACTGACAGTACATTTAAGGGTTATCGAAATCAAAGTCTAGATTTGAGGGTTAATGAAATCGAAGGCTACGTTCAAGGGTTACTGAAATCAAAGTCTAGATTTGAGGGTTACTGAAATCAAAGTCTGAATCAAAGTCTAGATTGACGGGGTTACTGAAATCAAGTATAGATTGAAGGGTTACTGAAATCAAAGTCTAGATTGAAGGGTTACTAAAATCAAAGTCTAGATTGAAGTGTTACTGAAATCAAAATCTAGATTGAAGGGTTACTGAAATCAAAGTCTAGATTTGAGGGTTACCCCTAACTTAATCTAACAAGTCAACCTAGCCTAACCTAACAAACTATCTAAAGCTAATCTAACCGAATGAAATGCCTTTTACAATATCTAACTCATTTAATAAAGAAAATATGAAAAAATAACATCGCAGCAAAGTATATGTTTGGTTGAGCAATCATACCAATACAGTAGAGAACAGACAGTAATGGTCCCATACAGTGAGAACAGACAGTTATGTCCCATACAGTGAGAACAGACATTAAAGGTCCCATACAATGAGAAACAGACAGTAATGGTCCCATACAGTGAGAGAACAGACAGTAAAGGTCCCATACAATGAGAAACAGACAGTAATGGTCCCAACAGTGAGAAAGAGTAAAGGTCCCAACAGTGAGAACAGACAGTAAAGGTCCCATACAGTGAGAACAGACAGTAAGGTCCCATACAGTGAGAACAGCACGTAATGGTCCCATACGTGAGAACAGACAGTATGTCCAAGTGAACAGACAGTAAGGTCCCATACAGTGAGAACAGACAGTAATGGTCCCATACAGTGAGAACAGACAGTAATGGTCCCATACAGTGAGGACAGACAGTAAGGTCCCATACAGTGAGAACAGACAGTAATGGTCCCATACAGTGGAACAACAGAAGTAAAGGTCCGATACCGTGAGAAGAGACAGTAATGGTCCATACAGTGAGAACAGACAGTAATGGTCCCATACAGTGAGAACAGACAGTGACGGTCCCATACAATGAGAACAGACCATAATGGTCTCATTACAGTGAGAAACGACAGTAAGGTCCCATACAGTGAGAAGAGACAGTAATGGTCCCATACAGTGAGAACAGACACGTAATGGTTCCCATACAGTGAGAACAGACAGTAAGGTCCCATACAGTGAGAACAGACAGTAATGGTCCCATTACAGTGAGAAACAGGACAGTTAAAGGTCCCATACAGTGAGAACAGACAGTGACGTCCCATACAATGAGAACAGACCATAATGGTCTCATACAGTGAGAACAGACAGTAAAGGTCCCATACAGTGAGAAGAGACAGTAATGGTCCCATACAGTGAGAACAGACAGTAAATGGCCCATACAGTGAGAACAGACAGTAAAGGTCCCATACAGTGAGAACAGAAAGCAAAGGTCCCATACAGTGAGAACAGACAGTAATGGTCCCATACAGTGAGAACAGACGTAATGGTCCCATACACGTAGAGAACAGACGACAGTGACGGTCCCATACAGTGAGAACAGACAGTAATGGTCCCATACAGTGAGAACAGACAGTAAAGGTCCCATACAGTGAGAACAGACAGTATTGGTCCCATACAGTGAGAACAGACAGTAAAGGTCCCATACAGTGAGAACAGACAGTGACGGTCCCATACAATGAGAACAGACCATAATGGTCTCATACAGTGAGAACAGACAGTAAAGGTCCCATACAGTGAGAAGAGACAGTAATGGTCCCATACAGTGAGAACAGACAGTAAATGGCCCATACAGTGAGACCAGACAGTAAAGGTCCCATACAGTGAGAACAGAAAGCAAAGGTCCCATACAGTGGAAACAGACAGTAAAGGTCCCATACAGTAAGAACAGACAGTTAAGGGTCCCATACAGTGAGAACAGACAGTAAAGGACCCATACAGTGGGAACGAAAGCAAAGGTCCCATACAGTGTAGACAGTAATGGTCCCATACAGTGAGAACAGACAGTATAGGTCCCATACAGTGAGAACAGACAGTAATGGTCCCATACAGTGAAAACAGACAGCAAAGGTCCCATAAAGTGAAGAAAAGACAGTAAAGGTCCCATACAGTGTAGACAGTAATGGTCCCCTACAGTTGTAGACAGTAATGGTCCCATACAGTGAGAACAGACAGTAAAGGTCCCATACAGTGAGAACAGACAGTAATGGTCCCATACAGTGAAAACAGAAAGCAATGGTCCCATGCAGTGAGAACAGACAGTAATGGTCCCATGCAGTGAGAACAGACAGTAAAGGTCCCATACAGTGAGAACAGACAGTAATGGTCCCATACAGTGAGAACAGACAGTAATGGTCCCATACAGTGAGAACAGACAGTAATGGTCCCATACAGTGAGAACAGACAGTAATAGTCCCATGCAGTGAAAACAGACAGAAATGGTCCCATACAGTGAGAACAGACACTAATGGTCCCATACAGTGAGAACAGAGAGTAACGGTCCCATACAGTAGAAACATACAGTGATGGTCCCATACAGTGAGAACAGACAGTAATAGTCCCATGCAGTGAGAACAGACAGAAATGGTCCCATACAGTGAGAACAGACACTAATGGTCCCATACAGTGAGAACAGACAGTAATGGTCCCATACAGTGAGAACAGACAGTAATGGTCCCATACAGTGAGAACAGACAGTAATGGTCCCATACAGGAGAGAACAGACACTAATGGTCCCATGCAGTGAAAACAGGCAGTAATGGTCCATGCAGTGAGAACAGACAGTAAAGGTCCCATACAGCGAGAACAGAAAGCAAAGGTCCCATACAGTGAGAACAGACACTAATGGTCCCATACAGTGAGAACAGACAGTAATGGTCCCATACCGTGAGAACATACAGTAATGGTCCCATACAGAGAGAACAGACAGTAATGGTCCCATACCGTGAGAACATACAGTAGTGGTCCCATACAGAGAGAACAGACAGTAATGGTCCCATACAGTGAGAACAGACAGTAATAGTCCCATGCAGTGAAAACAGACAGTAAAGGTCCCATACATATTCTATCCTCTATCTTTCACATTTTCTCTCTGTCTCTCTCTCTTTCTTCTGCAGTCTCTGTCCTCTATCTCACACACAATCTCTCCTGTGGTCTCTATTCTCTATCTCACTCTCCTGCATTGTATCAACTCTCTCACATACACTGAACATACACACTCTCACGCATACTTTACACACACTCTCTCACACATACTGTACATACACCCTCACACATACTGAATTTACCCTCTCACACATACTAATACACCTACACATGTACATACACTCTCACACATACTGTACATTTACCCTCTCACACACAACTGTACATACACTCATCACAACACTACATGTACATACACTCTCACACATACTGTACATACACTCTCACACATACGTACATACCACCCTCTCACACATACTGTACAACACCCTCACACATACGAGATTACCCTCCACACATGTACATACACTCTCACATACTGACATACACCTCACACATACTGTAAATTTACCCTCTCACACATACTGTAACAGACACTCTCACACATACTGTACATACACTCTCACACATACTGTACATACACTCTCACACTACATGACAACACCCCTCAACTCGTACATACACCCTCACACATATGTCATCACCCTCTCGCACATACTGTACATACACCCTCACACATACCTGTACATACACCCTCTCTACATACAATAGTTGGTACACAGATACCATGGTAAATGGTATAATGGTTATAAAAATTTGCACAAACTCTGATAAAGTGTTGACACCCAGATACTGGTAAATCATTGGCACAAACTCTGATAAAGTGTGACACACAGATACTGGTAAAATCTTGGCACAGTTTGTGCCAATATTTACACAGTATCTAGTGCCAACGCTTTATCAGAGTTTGTCACAAAACACAAGGCAGATTTTTGGGCCCCTTAAAGTTCTATTACACAAATATCTCTATTGTATCATGTTATCCGTAAAGTACTGTAAAGAAAGTAAATGCAAGATTGCAAGTATTTTGCACATTGCTCTGGCACCACAAGCACCCCTTGGCACCACCAGCACATACCCCTGGCACCACCAGCAAATTCAGCACCCCACCTGCACCACCACCACATCCCCCTGGCACCACCAGCACCCCCTAACACCACTAGCACATGACCCCCCCTACCAACACACACAAAAATCATTCCCCTTACAGACATTTTGTCTGTATTTGACATTTTGTGTGTGCACTGCATAAAATAAACCCCCCCCTCCCATTGCCAATTTGCCATACAACTATTTTGAAAAACTAAAAGATTACATCACCTGGGTGCAAGGACAGGACTCATACTGTCAAGCAGATTGGTTTGGAGTGGGTAAAGACGTTAGCTGGTCAGACACTGCAGACAGGACTACTCCTGTGCAGGCTGCGCTCCAATTCAGACACAGGATTGCAAAGCGTGGGTAGCAGCGCGTCGGGGCCATGCAGTGTGAGCTAAGCAGTCCTTATTGGAAGCCCAGGCCAGGCCCCCGCCTCTGAGTCTCAATACATGAGGCATTTACTCCCTCTCCACCTGGCGCCTGTAAGATCAGTTTTTTTTTGTCTTTTTTACTCTGAAATGCTGCTCTTGAGCCACAGAGACAAAGTGCCGCTCTGCTACTTTGTCTCAATGTGGCTCATTAGCGTGACGGCCCTGGAGATGACCAAACTTACATTCGAGGGTTTTGGAAAACCAAACATTACATTCAAGGGTTACTGAACAATACATTTGAGGGTTACAGAAATAGAAGGCTACAGTTGAGGGTTACTGAAAACGAATGATACATTTTAAGGTCACCAAAATCATCAGCTACATTCGAGGGTTACTGACCAGTACATTTAAGGGTTATCAAAGTCAAAGTCTAGAAGTCTAGATTTGAGGGTTACTGAAATCAAAGTCTAGATTTGAGAGTTACTGAAATCAAAGTCTAGATTTGAGGGTTACTGAAATCAAAGTCTAGATTTGAGGGTTACTAAAATTGAAGGCTACGTTCAAGGGTTACCGAAATTGAAGCCTACATTCGAGAGTTACTGACCAGTACATTTAAGGGTTATCGAAATCAAAGTCTAGATTTGAGGGTTAATGAAATCGAAGGCTACGTTCAAGGGTTACTGAAATCAAAGTCTAGATTTGAGGGTTACTGAAATCAAAGTCTAGATTGAAGGGTTACTGAAATCAAAGTCTAGATTGAAGGGTTACTGAAATCAAGTCTAGATTGAAGGGTTACTGAAATCAAAGTTATAGATTGAGGGTTACTAAAATCAAAGTCTAGATTGAAGTGTTACTGAAATCAAAATCTAGATTGAAGGGTTACTGAAATCAAAGTCTAGATTTGAGGGTTACTGAAATCAAAGTCTAGATTGAAGGGTTACTGAAATCAAAGTCTAGATTGAAGGGTACTGAAATCAAAGTCTAGATTGAAGGGTTACTGAAATCAAAGTCTAGATTTGAGGGTTACTGAAATCAAAGTCCAGATTGAAGGGTTACTGAAATCAAAGTCTAGATTTGAGGGTTACTGAAATCAAAGTCTAGATTTGAGAGTTACTGAAATCAAAGTCAAGATTTGAGGGTTACTGAAATCAAAGTCTAGATTTGAGGGTTACTAAAATTGAAGGCTACGTTCAAGGGTTACCGAAATTGAAGCCTACATTCGAGAGTTACTGACCAGTACATTTAAGGGTTATCGAAATCAAAGTCTAGATTTGAGGGTTACTGAAATCAAAGTCTAGATTGAAGGGTTACTGAATCAAAGTCTAGATGAGGGTTACTGAAATCAAAGTTAGATTGAAGGGTATGAGGTTTACTGAAATCAAAGTCTAGATGAAGGGTTACTGAAATCAAAGTCTAGATTGAAGGGTTACTGAAATCAAAGTCTAGATTGAAGGGTTACTGAAATCAAAGTCTAGATTGAAGGGTTACTGAAATCAAAGTCTAGATTGAAGGGTTACTGAAATCAAAGTCTAGATTGAAGGGTTACTGAAATCAAAGTCTAGATTTGAGGGTTACTGAAATCAAAGTCTAGATTGAAGGGTTACTGAAATCAAAGTCTAGATTGAAGGGTTTAATGAAATCAAAGTCTAGATGAAGGGTTACTGAAATCAAAGTCTAGATTTGAGGGTTACTGAAATCAAAGTCCAAATTGAAGGGTTACTGAAATCAAAGTCTAGATTTGAGGGTTACTGAAATCAAAGTCTAGATTGAAGGGTTACTGAAATCAAAGTCTAGATTGAAGGGTTACTGAAATCGAAGGCTACATTCGACGGTTATGAAAACCGAACATTACATTTGAGGGTTACCGAATTATTGAAAATAAGTCATCGAGTTCGGAAAACTGAATTAGTTCAAACCCAAACTATTTTGGATAATTCGAGTTCCTCCAAACTCATAAAGTTCGGGTTCGGGTCCATCACTGTTCAACACCTTTAAAATCTCCATTTGAAAACCTGTAGACATTCAGCAAATCAGGTTTAATGCAATGTTGGATCATTCCTTATCCTATGAGTTTTATCAAATGAAGAGGAATAAATCAGCTCACTCATAAGGGGCGTTACAAGAAAGAATGGGGCCCTTCCATGTGTTGTTTATAGTTGCTCCTGGGGTGGGGTGTGTGGGGCTTATATATTGTGCTCCGAGAATGCAGTAATTATTTTGTGGTGGTTACTACAATGCCCCATTTCAATAGATTAAAC
This sequence comes from Hymenochirus boettgeri, assembly GCA_019447015.1. Classification (NCBI taxonomy): domain Eukaryota; kingdom Metazoa; phylum Chordata; class Amphibia; order Anura; family Pipidae; genus Hymenochirus; species Hymenochirus boettgeri. The sequence goes on along the minus strand of CM033473.1, from coordinate 30,373,297 downwards.
ATTTTGTATTTAAAAAGTAGTTCAATATTTTAAGGCCATTTTAAGGCAGAAGGTGAAACAGCAGTCAATCATTGTTTGTGATGTCAGCAGTCACAGCCTTGATTGACTGCATGGAGGGAGGGGCCAGCTTACTCTGCCAGAATGGGGACAATAAATATCCTTAAATACCTGGTTAGTAATGCAGGTATAAAAATACAGTATATCAGTTGGGGTTGGGGGTAACTGACAATTGGCCAGTTTTAAGCATGAACATGTCCTTTAGTGAAACTATTGAATCCAGGTGTTTTGGATATATTTCCAGTCCCACAAAACCAGTGAAATCTTCCCCAAAGTCTAAGTTTAGGGGAGCTAGGGATCAGGTATAGGTAGAAATCTGGTGAACCAGGGACAGTTCTGCCCTTCCTCTCTCTTGGGTCAGCATTGGCAATGCCACAGCTATAGAGGGAGGGTGGAGAGCCTGCTGTTTGGTTTATAAAACAAGTTGCATCTAAGGTTAGGCAGGTTGCAGGTATACTCCTCTTTATCTGGAAGAGGCCATGATGGTCTTTATGATGTTTAGTCTTTATGTCCTAGTACAATCAATCAAGTGAGCCTTGAATGTTGTAGCCCCTGACCTTCCTTTGGGTATACAAGGCAGATAGTTGGAGTTCATTTTGTGATGTTAATTGCTCTTATTATACCTATGCTGGATGTTGGTGATATTAAATGTAACTGGTAAAAAACGTTGTGGCCTTTCTTTCACATGTTGTGTGTTCCAGTTATGGAGGTGGTGGGTGGTTCTGGGAAGGTAATGGGAGATTTTCCCTTTATTCATGCCAAGTAATTTTTCTACAAATATTAAGTTACTTCCTAGAGAGCCTAGGAGGAAACCATGAAGTAGGTTTAATTGTATCCTTGTGGTGAATGTAATGTGAGCTTATTTACTAACATCAAGACATAAAAGCCAAAGAAGAGACCCATAAACTCAGAGAAGCATTTTAGATTTAGCATTGAACAGCTGGATAAAAGTTACAGTTGCAGGAATTTAATATTGTGCTTACGGCTTGGGGTAAATTTCGATTCGGTTGTACCCCATGCCTTAAAATTTCCCACTGAAAGAAGCAAATATTGCAAAAAGTGCACATTTAAAGTCATGCTAATTCTTTGAAAATAAGATAGTGGGACTTTGAGATGGCAATACAAGTGATGTCCCTTTCTGTAAATCTTCCTTAAGGTACCTGAAATGATCTGGGTTTAGCTGGGTGCATGCAGTAGAGATAAAAGGCCAATCATGGGATACCCTCACTAAGCCTTGCTTAGAAAGGTTTCTAAGCCACAGACAAACATTTCTAGCACCTAGCAGCCAATAGCAGCTGCTTCCCACCTGAATGATCTTCCTATACAATGTGGAGTGTTAGTGTATGTTATTGTATGTTAGTGTATGTTACCAGTTTAATAGCAGATGACAGGCAGCTTCCAATGAAGTCTGAGTGTACACACACTGATAGAATCTGTAGCATAGGACCATGTGTTTTTTTTAGAGAGAATTAGATTTTTAGAGAGTTAGTCCAGCCTTTGCATTGACAGGCATGCTCTGCTTTTAACAGTTGGCTTTGTGTATCCTGTGTGTTTGAATAACAGTTTCTAAACACCATTGTGTATGTGTATTTGAGGTGATGTGTGTACAGACCTAGAGCTTCGTCTGGGTACTTACCATCCTATTTTTAGGACTGACCCATATAATCGTGTTTTGAGTGGTTTATTTACAGCCGGTTCCCTATGGACCATATAATCAGTCATGGCAGACTGACGGCAGACTGACGGACATGGCTATATTTGCCTGTGACCACTCACTATGAAACATTTTCTGTTGTGTTCTCAGGCTTATAGAAGTGTACTTACTATTGCAGATATTGTTGATGGTGGCTCCCATCCTCTCCGGATTTCTACTGCATGTAGTCCGACCGATCCTGGTCCAATCAGGGGAGAGAGTTCAATTGGCCGTCGGGCGTCTTACCCTTCTGAAATAGAGATTAATAGGAAAAGTGGTCGCCGCACCTCCCAATCTCCTCCTCTTAGAATCGACAGACAGGATATCTTCACATTTATTCACATTTATCATAAAATACAGACCGTGCCTCAACCAAGGAATCATGCTGGTCTGATGCGTTTCAGGCCTCCACTGGGCCCTTAATTATGGAAATTTAAGACAGTTATCAGCCAATTAAAATAAAAATCCACTGTTTGCTTCACTTTCATAAATTAAAGGTTCCTACTACAAACATCGGGCCCCAAAATGTGCGACCATGGTGACGAAATAGGCGATTGTTAAAGGTGCGGTACTTAGCGCCTTTATAAATAGGGACAGGGATCTAGATGACCTCATTGCAAGCCAGTGTGCCTGAGATCTTCTAACTAATTCTTAGTTAAACACATAGAATGAAGTGGAATTCTAATGCAATATGCATATTCTGATATGTTTTATTATTGAAGTCACATTTATTATTGATGAAATTCAGTTTTCATTGAAACAGTATTATAAACATGTGCAACATGTAATGATGATTCTGATCCTTGACCAACACCAGGAAGCAGTATCTGCTGCAAAGGGAAAGTCACATAAGCACTAGCCACTGTGAAAGTATCTTGTCTCTTTCATTCACACCGTAGACCTACTGGTCTTTATTGAACAATCCCCCTCCTGCAAGGGGGGCTGACAGGAGAGACAGCAGTGCTGCAGGATCGCGGTTTGTTCAATCCTGTAATCGCTGTTTAGGGAGCGATATCGGAGACAGGAGCAAGCGCATTAAAATTATAAATTTGATTAAGAAAGTACTGTATTATATTTTTGATGCTTTCATTTATCTAAAAGGGTATCTACAGTATAGGTACTCAAAACGATACCTTTAAATACATCCAGATCCCACTACTTTTTTCAGATTTTAAATCTAAGCTGTGGATCCGGAGAAATCATCATTTAAAATCACAGCATTTACAGGGAAAGACATGTCACTATAATATGTCCCATCCCTGACCTCTTACTAGCCTGCCAACACACTTTAAACACAATCGGCTTTAGAAGCCGATTGTGTTTAATTTAATTTATTTGGCAAACCCTACATTAATAGCGACCACCTGCGGGTTTCTGAAAGTTTGCAGTTCTGACTTAATTTTCAGAATTTCAAAGAAAATTTGTGGAATTTCGCCCAAAATGATGTTGAAAATCTGAAATATGATGTTGAAAATTCAACATGCGGTGTCAAAAAGTAAGAATTTGGCGTCAACATTCAACGTCAAAAATTCTGCTTCCATTGACATCAGTTGAGTTTCATTCACATTTTAGGTTCCTGCAGAATTTTCACACATCCTGTGGACGTAGCAGAAGAAACTCGTTTAGCTCAGTCCATTAACCCTAAAAATGAGCTATTTGAGCATCTGATCTGTTGCATATCTGTGTACCTCATCTGAGGTGGAATAAAATTCTTTACTGCATGGTTATAGGTGTGCTTGTGAAGGTTCTCATTCATCTAGGTCATGGTATATCTGTTGTATTTAGTTAGATCAACTGGACTTAAAGTTTAGCTCTTGAAGACATTTCGCTAGAAGGACCCTAACACTTGGCTGTGTGATATGCTAATTGGGATTTTCCAGGGTACACAATTCTAATCAGATTCTTGTACAAGTCATTCTGAATTGAGAGATCCAGTGGGATGACTAGCAAAACAACTTCAAATCCAGTTGATCAAACTGAATACAACAGGTTATAGGTGTGCTTCGCTCCATCCTTAATTTTAATTATATGACTACCAGACCCAGATGTAAAGGTTTGTAAGGGGAGGGGTGTGGGTGTGCATTGGAAAAGCTATTAAGACACCATGGGTAGAATGCCTTTAACCCAAGCAGCAATGAGGGCTGGTATTTAGAACTTTAAAAACAATACACTCTATAATATAAAAGTAATGACGAACAATATATAAGTTCAGGTATTTGTTTCATTTAGTAAATGCATCTAAGCAATGTTTCTTTTTCTTTTTATTGTTTTATTAAGTCACCTTTGATTTTGTACACAATACAATTTTGAGTTTCTCTTTGTGATATCGCTCTCTGATCCACAAACTATTTTGTTCTCGTTTTTTTTATCTGTGTCTTTGCTTTGTATGATGCATTTAGACATCCCGTCAGTTACACTGGGTTAAGGGAGTCTCACGTTACCTGGCTTGACCTACAAATACAGTTGCATTCTTTCGAACTTGTTCATGCATGGTTGTAATCTGCCCTATCTAACTGGTATATGCGGTGCTATATAAAGTAACTGTCACTTTGCTATTTTTCCCAGGTTTTTTTTTTTTTTTTCTTTCCTCCGGTCCCATTTCTAGTTCCCAGAAGTAGGCATCTTAGTTATTCAGCTTTGGTTCCAAATAACTTTCAAAAAAATGTGCAGTATGTCTTGGCCTAATGTTCCTACTCAGTGGGGCTCCAAAAATCCGTCTGTGTTTTCTTTTTTCTATCTTTCTTTTATGAAGGTTTCACTTTGCATCCTACAGGTCATCTGGATGTGAAGCACTAAAAAAAGGGTATAGCTGGTTCTATAGGCGACATTGAGAGACACAAGGGTTCCTAGATTTAAAGCTCCTCGTGGTTTTTATTATTACTAATGACATGTTTAAAAGTCTGCATCACAATGGCTTCTTTAGAAGTTGCAAATTCTTAAAAGAATCGTGTTCCAATGGATTAATATTAAATGTGTAAGGGGCAGTAGGAAACCTTAGTCACGGCACAGCCAATTTCACACAGCTGTCATTCTCTGGTGGAAACGTCTGGAGAACTTTTTCCATTCTGCTACTTCTACCAAAGAAAACTGAATCTTTATACACAGATAAGTATGGGGGAATATTGGAATCTAAAGTTCTCTCAGTAATGGATATACCATTGAAATGCACATCATACTGTAACATTAAACAATGATATATAAAATACACAGAGGATAATGCAACCCTTTTGCAAGTTATGGTGGTAGAAGTCGCTATAAAAATCCATGACCATGGAAAACCAGAAAACCACCAAATTGCTGATATGATATTCTTATATATTTTATTAGTGAGTATTACATTTTAACTAAAGGGATAGGGAGAGTGAGATAAAAATATAGTGAAATAGAGATAAATAGATAAAGCTATATAGATAGAGAAAGAGAGATAGAAAGAGAAATAGAGAAAGACTGGTAGATAGATAGAGATAAAAAGATAGATAGATATAGAGAGATAGATAGATAGAGAGATAGATAGAAAGAAAGATAGATAGAGATAGATAGATAGATAGATAGATAGATAGATAGATAGATAGATAGAGAGATAGAAAGATAGATAGATAAGTAGATAGATAGATAGATATAGAGAGATAGATAGAAAGGTATATAGATATAGAGAGATAGACAGATAGATAGATAGATAGAGAGAGAGAGATAGAAAGATAGATAGACAGATAGATAGATAGATGTTATTATTTAATTTTTTTTTTACAATTTTACAATAAATATCATTCCAATCCCCTCATGAATTACTTAAAGGGGAAGTTCAGTACAAATATATATGCTTTTTAGAAAAAAGAGCTGTATTTTTTCATCCCAAAGACCTTAATCTGCAAATTCAGCATTGTGTCTGTGTATAGATAACTGCAACTGAAATACTGACTTCCTGTTTGCAGGACCCCTAGTAGAGACCGTTATGGTCTTGCCCTTGGGTTGATTCAGTTGCTCAGTACAGATCTGGGCATGTTTGACCCATCCAACAGCCAATCAGTAGAAATTACTGTTTGGAAAATTTAAAGAAAGTTGTGCATCCTGGGAAGAAGAAGGACTGTTAGAACCTGAAATGGCAGCTCACTAATGTCAACAGCAGGAAACAGCAAAGGGAATGAAATCAACTGATTTTTCAGAATGGGAGAGAATATGTAGAATAACTAGGAAGGCATTACACAAACTAATAATTTAACAAATATTGATCATTTCCACTGAACTGTCCCTTTAAGTATTTATTGGTAGACAGTTGTTTCTTGATTATAGTATTCTTTAAAAGATGATCATGGAGGATTACAACTCAGTGTAGAAATATTAAACTGGTTCTAAGCAGCTCCTTTCTTGGGGCTTAATATTGTTGTAAATGTGCAGGGCTGATGAACAATGTCACATTGAAAAACAAAGTATCAGTTTACAGATGGATGTTACTAAGGATCTAAACATTCAATTTTCTCTTTATTAAATGGCCTCATTTATATGGTCAGAATATGATTTTAATGGCATAATTAAAGTAGAATAAAGTCTAATAATGAATTATGTTTATGGGATTTCGCATGCCATAAGAACCTAGGGGCGTAACTTGGAATTACTGGGCCCCCCAGCCATACGATGATGGGGCCCCTACCCGTGCTTCATCCACATAGGTTTTCTGGGAGGAGGCTGTATCTTTAATAGGAAAAATAAGAAGAAAGGGCCCCCTTGGCTCACGGACCTCCCTTTGGTTGCTTCCCTGGCTCCCCTGGTAGTTATGCCCCTTTAAGAACCTGAACTTTATATTACACTTACCTTAAAATTGATTGGATTGCAGGTTTTTTTTCTTATCTTCTCAAGCTCCTTTGCTGCTAGTAAGTGACCAGTAATAAAACTTTCTGACCAATCAGCATTCAATTTAGACTTTAATGAATTGTATTAATGTTAATATTTGAAGGGTATCTCAAGTAGGAAAAAGCAGGAGGGATGCGCATCAATGGTTAACCCATGGTTAAGTCCTGCTTTTGACTATGCAAAAACATCTTTATTGAAGTTGAGCCTCAAAAACAATTCTGGAAAAGATTCTAATCACTTTGCGGCAGTTGCTGCATTACGCAAGCTTGGAAGATAAGGTGCCTGGGCTTTTGGGCTCCCCTTAGGACACATGAAGTTTTGCGCTTTTTATAGTAGCACAAAATTTAGAAGGCATCTGTATTGTTCAAGCTCCGTCTCCCCTCAGTCTGGGATCTATCCAGTCTGGTATCTATGGTGGTAGAGTATATCTTACTAATGGTGAGGCCCTGGGCCAGAAGAAGGTAGGAGTATTTTATCTTACATCTCCAAGCCTCCCCTAAGAAATAAAGTTTTCAATAAAATAAACTTTAAAAAATGAGTCTAGTGAGTTTAGGCCCAGTTCCTTTAATTTTTGTTAGAATACTATTTGTTCCTTTAATTGATACAATGCACTAATGTCATCAGTATGTCTGCCTCTTCTTCCTGGAATACCATTTGGCAACAATTATGGCTGAAAGTCTTTAGGAGAACAATCTGAGGCATTTGACAAACTTATTTTAGATTGACAACCTTTCTCTAGCTCTCCCAGTGATTTTCTAACAGCAAGATACCCCACTTGTTAGGACATATCATTATTATTAACTAATTCTAATGTGAAGCCACACTGATTCTTTTGTACTTCAGTTTAGACTTAAGACCCTGTGCACTCTTTGTTGAATTCCAATATCCGTATATTAAAGGAGAATGAAAGACACCTGAACATAATTTATTGCTTGATTTTCATTTTCCTTTAAACAGTAAGGGGATCAATTCTGTTTAAAGAAGGAGAAGCTTTCTACCAGTTTCTTTGGTTAAATGAATAAAGCAATTAAAGGGCATGCCCACCCCCAAAACTATAATTTAACCCACTACTGGCCCCACTGTGTAGTTTAAAAAAATCCTTACCGTACATCTCTGCTCCTTATGGTTCTCCAGCAATGCCTTACCAAATTCCAGGAAAGTGAAGAGAAGGAGGTGTCTGTGGGCTATCCGGTCCTTGCTGCTTTGTCATACTCAACAAGGGCTGTGACATTCGCAGCCCCCCCCTCCCACGTCCGGATCCATCCTCACCTAGTGTGAAATCCTTTGGGGGTAAGGTAGGTAATCCCTGCCCACCCCCAACCACTGCGATATTTCTTTAAAAATCCCCGGATCTGTACTCACAGAGCCTTCTCTCCCGTGGCGTTTCCAGTGACGTCAGCCGTGTCTACAATTGGCTGCCTCTTAGCCAATCACAGACGCAGCTGATGGTCCGGCCCCTGCTTGCAACTTCCGGAAAGCAGGCAGCCGAATTGGATCGCTGTGGGAAAGAAGGATCTGTAAGTAGAAATCTAGGGATTTTTTTCAAGAAATATTGCGGCGGTTGGGGGTGGGTAGGGGTTGCCTACCTTACCCCAAAGTTTTTTGGGGGGTGGACATGCCCTTTAAATAAGAATGTTGAGTGCATCAGACAAATAGCTCATTTTACAATATTGAAAGACATCCACTACCGCGGTTTATCCTAAAAGTACAATCATGGCCGTAAATGCAAAATACGCCAATGGTATTGTATGGGTGATCATAGATTTAACATTTGGCAACAATTGTTAAAGGTGCGATATTGCTATTTTGGCCCCCGGTTTCCATTTGGAACTGCCGATTTAGAGAATCCATGGATTCAAACTTTTCATTGAAAATCAAACATCGAAAATTCCATTTGAAACTTTCAAAGATTTCTATTGAAAAATCAAAACCATCTATAGAAAATTCGAAAAGGCTTTCGAAAATTCAAAAAATACAGTTCTGTAAGATTTTCAGGAATTTATTCGGTTCTGCGGATGAGAACAAAACAGTTTTCATTCACCTCTAGTAGAGATGGCCGAACTTCATAAAGTTTGGTCCGTTTTCGAACTGTCGAACTTCAGAGAAAGTTCTAAAGTTCGAAAACCGACCCATTCTAGTCAATGGGAGTGTGATAGTTCGAAAAGACATACAGGGTTATTCAATAAAAGTTCTTATCGTTAAAAATGGTGCTAATTTTGCCCCAACCAATCAGATATTATTTAACATTTGAAAGCTAACACCTGATTGGTTGGGGCAAAATAAGCACCATTTATAACGATAAGAAGTTTTATTGAATCTCCCTGAGAGTGTTTTACAGCTAAACTAACAATGGTAACTAGTTCTAAATGGCTGTGGCACCTGGGAAATTTTCTGGGGAGCATGTCACTATCACCAAAACTTGTAAAAACACTTCTTAAACACGAGCAGGCAATTGTCGGTTTTGCGCAAGCTACATTCTAGGGTTACAGACAATTTGAGGGTTACCGAACAATACTTTCGAGGGTTACCGAAATCGGACAATACTTTCAAGGGTTACCAAAAACGAACAATACTTTTGAGGGTTAGCGACCGATACATTCTAGGGTTAGCGAAAACGATCCGTACATTCGAGGGTTTCGGAAAAAGAATGATACTTTCAAGGGTTAGCGAACGATACATTCCAGGGTTAGCGAAAACGATCCGTACATTCGAGGGTTAACAAAAACGAGCAAAACTTTCGAAGGGTTAGCGAACGATACATTCGAGGGTTACCGAAATCGGACAATACTTTCAAGGGTTACCAAAAACGAACAATACTTTTGAGGGTTAGCGACCGATACATTCCAGGGTTAGCGAAAACGATCTGTACATTCGAGGGTTTCGGAAAAAGAATGATACTTTCAAGGGTTAGCGAACGATACATTCCAGGGTTAGCGAAAACGTTCCGTACATTCGAGGGTTAACAAAAACGAGCAAAACTTTCGAGGGTTAGCAAACGATACATTCTAAGGTTAGCAAACGGCCCGTAAATTCGATAATTATCGAAAATACAGCCGCGGGTCTGGAAAAACGAACTGATTCAAATAGTTGGAGTTCGTCCAAACTCATACAATTTGTCTGGAACTTGAGTTCGAGTTCTAGTCCATCCCTACTCTCTAGTTGTTGGATGTAATAAGGGTTATTTGAGCACAGACATTTAAATAAAATGGTTGTTATAGCTGCTTACCTCATTTCAACAAACATTATACAGTATATCAAGATCCAAACCAGAGAAAAGCCCCATAGAGTTTGATTGTGTATGTAAGAAGACTTAAGACTTGTGTCAACTCAGCACTTTGTTAACCTACACAGTCAGCCGTTTATTGTTGAAGCTCACATAGATTAGGGTAAAGTGCAGCTGTTTGCAGGAGACTGAGGATGAAGGGAATTGTCTGTATCAAAACAAGCAGATATAATGTTTTTAGACACTTTGGAAAAGCAGATCTAATGTTTTTGGACACTTGGGACCTAGATAAAGTTAGCACATATTTATAGTAAAATAGCTTAGTGCTGCTTGTCATGATTCAGTTATTAAATAAACTATTTAAAATAAGACCTGGTTCTTGGTTCTAAGAATAAAAAAGAAAATACATATTTAATTCCATTTGTCCAAGTAAATCTACTTTGGATTGGGTTGTAATGGTTTGTAGTGGGATGATTTAGCGGTGTTCAGTCCTCCATAGTCTAGATATCAAGATTATCAACAAAGTTCCTAAAGTTTGATTTGTTTACGAATACGAACTTTAGAACTTTAGTAAAAGTTCTTAAGTTTTATAGTTCAAAAACAAACCCATTAAAGTCAATGGGAGAAAATAGTTTGAAAAGTTCTAATAAGATACAGAGTTCGAGTTCTAGCCCATCTCTACTACAAAGAATCCCATTTAGCTAAAAACCATCAACTCTGACAACGGGGGCTATACTCCATATCGATCCTTTTACTGTCCGCACCATTATTTTTGTCATGGACACAAATTACTGATGTAGTAGTAAAAAAAAAACCCTGCTACGAGAGGTATTTTTTAAAGCATTAAAGCTTTTCCCATCTACTTTACCTTTAAAGGGTACAGATACATACAGAGCAGAAAACAGATGTTCTAGAAATAATGAGCTATTCAGTGTATGGCTACTGGAAGTTAAAGGTTTCTTAAAGGAATTTGGCCTTGGAAAATGCAGTAAATGACATGATGGGAGCTACTATTGGCAATCTATTACTAAAGCAAGGGAATTCATAAAGGGCATGTCCACCCTTAAAACTAAAAATTGGTGACTTATCAGTTATCTGCTCACAACCCAATCTCCTATTTGTACCAGTTTATTACATGCATTTGTTATGAGACATTTAAAGGACAACTAAAGCCTCAGAACAACATTGGATTAGAAGGCAGATCTCCTTGTTATAAAAGCAGTAATCTGGGTCTCACCTCTTAATTTAAAATGGTTGTTGAGAAATGTAACTTTCTAACATGGGGTTTGTGCCTTATTTCCCAGTGTTTCAGTATCGCACACTGACCATTATGTTCTTTACACATGCTCAGTCCTAAGATACTGCAGGAACTTGTTACAGTTGGTCACACCCACTCGTAGCCTCTAGCCAATCCTTTTACAGGATAGAATAGGGAACATGTGACTCATATCAGGGGTGTCGCCAGTCACTGTACATACACACAGTTATTTCATCCAGTTCTTCAAGTGGTAACATTTGCTTTAATGCTGCCTCCTCTACACATACTCATGCTATTAAAAAGCTTATTGAGCATAGGGAGCAAATAAGGAGCCTAAAATTACACTACCATTTGGTAAATAACACTACTCATTCCTAAATAATGATACTTAAATATTGATCTTTAAATAAGAATACTGTTCCTTAAATAAAGATACCCCTTATTAAATAAGAATATTGCTCCTTAAAAAAGGAGCCCCTCCCTAAGTAAAGATATCCCTACCTAAATAAGGACAACTCTCCATAAATAAGAATATCCCTCTTTAAATAAGAATACCCCTACCTAAACATTTACACCTCCCTTTAAATATCAATAAGGAGCAGTATTTTACAATGAGTTATTTAAGGGTACCATACTTTATGAATACAGCCCCTGGGGACCCATTGCGGCCATTTTGTATATGTAGTTTTCCTAGATAATTGTCTAGGCAGTAGAGATCTATGAACAGATTTGTTCACTATCAGGCTAAGAGCACGTGCCAAGGTTTCCACGGTGCTATACTGATATTAGTACAGTGTTTACACATTAACACACAATAATAAATTGTTTATTTAAGATGAAATATGCCCTGCAAGCTGAGATCAGTTTACTGATTAATAATAAAACATAAAGCTCTATTTCATCTTTATTAGGTTCCAGCCAACAAAAGCTCTGTTTTTGGTTATTGGGTCAAAGACAAAATCCTCACTCACAGTGTTTAAATCTGTATAAATCTCCAAGCAAAAGTCATATCAAAGCAAATAAAACAGACCTAGAGCAATGCTGACTTGGATGGAGATTTTCAGTAACAACATCGCTGCCTCTGATAGCATGTAGGAATCCTGGGAATGGAAATATTACCACCAACTCAAGAACTTTATGGTTTTACCTTCATTCTTTTTTTTTTATTCTTAAAGGAGAACTCCTTTAAGAAATTATATAAAGCAACAATCTAGAACCTTAGATTTACTTACTAAGTTTTGAAATATTAGTGCAAATCTGATTCTAATTGCTTATATTCTATGTTCCCATTTTATTGCTGCATGATAGCTTGCACTTCTATGTGGATAAAGAAAAAAAAAAATAGGGCAGGCTATAATACAGCAATATAATGGTGTGTAATGTGAGATGAATGTGCATTAATGTATTGGTTGATTGTCAGTTACCTGTCCCAAAACAAACTCATATATGTAGCACCTGCTGCCTCTACACATGCTCAAGCTTACAAAAAGCTCATTGAGCAGAGGTAGGAGGCAGATACTGGTAGAAATAGCAGTTGGGTTTGTGGGCCGATAACTGACAAGTCACCAGTTTTTTCTTTTAAAGGGCATCTATACCGAAAAATGGGTTATTTTAAATTGGCCATAGCTGGAAACTATAATTCTTCCCAACCACCACTTTATCATTTGTTTGTTGATCTACCCCCTATTTCTTTAGATATCCAATCTAAAACTTCTTATATTTCAGCTGTCAATCAAGTTCCTAGCTCTCAAAAACTTTTCTTCTGTGAGTAGTTTTACTGTAGCTGGAATGGTGACAGAGTTTTGACAGTTGGAATGCTGTATGCTGTGTGCAGATTTGACAGTTGGTTTGTGGGAAAAAAGTCAGGTCGGATGGAAGTGGGAGTGGCTAAAAGAGGGAGGGGGGATACTGCTCCTAAACAAAATGTGTTTAAGGTAAAGATTGGGTTGTGAATTGGGTGAAGCACTTTTCTAGGTTATGGCAATTGCAGCTTGAATGAATAAATAAATATATAGCAAGGATCGACTATACAGTAAATTCCTTTTTATTTTTCTCTTTTATTTAATATCCTTTTAAGATAAAGCTGCTGGGTTGACAAACAACCATTATAAAGTATCTTCTTATATTGAAAATCATTTTGATTGCGATCAGAGGCAAAACACAATCTCTGCTTGTTTGAGCTTCAAGAGACACATGGGACATTAATTAAAAGTTCTTCAGTATTTTGGGCAGCAAAAAGATTTTTATTAGGTTTATACAGCCGATGAGATTCAGAGGTAAGTGTAGCCAGTGTAGTAGTTTCCTCTTGGCAAATGTTAGTAGTGGAGCTATATTCAAATTATAAAATTCTTTGTGGTTTTTGGTTATGTGTATTCCCAAGTACTTGAATACAGAAACCACCATCGGCCATTGTATGTTCAAGTTGTTTAGAGCATTTTCATCAATTGGGTATAGTGTGGATTTAGTCCAGTAGGGCCCGAATATTGTGACAGTTTGTAGTGCTTCTGTAAGAGAGGGTTCGGTGGTGTCCAAGTATAGCACCACATCATCTGCGTATAGTCCTATAAGTATTCTGTATGAGAGTTTAACTGTAGGCCTTTAATGTTGGAGTTGGAATTCTGATTGCTAGGGCTTCAATAGCTATTGCAAAAAAGTAGCGGTGACATTGGACAGCTTTGGCGGGTTCCTCTTTGGAGAGAGTTGTGAGATGGTTGCATTTAGGGATATGGGTGCTGTGGGGTGTTTATAGAGTAGATGTGCATATTGTATGAATTAAGGTCCAAAGCCAAATTTACGCATCACTTCCCATAGAAATGGCCATTCCAGTGAAAGCCTTGCATGCATCTAGGGGTAATATTATACGTCGGCCATTATTATCATGGTCGATCTGAGTTTGGATCAAGGTTTATCTTATATTGGTGATAGTCGATTTGCCTGGCATGAATCTGGACTGGTCATTTGCTATTATTGTGAGTATGACTGCATGAAGGCAGTTCGCTAGGATTTTCACAAAGATTTTATAGTCTGAGTTCAGTAATGATATTGGTCGTTATGCGTCATGTTCTTCAGGGATTTATCCCAGGTTTTAGTAAGATTATAATAATTGCTTCGTATAGTGACTTGGGGAAGCAGTTATTATCAATGGAGTCAAGAAACCATATTGTGCATCGGCGTCATTTTTGGTATCTTTTGAAGATTTCTGCAGGGGGACCAGCCAATCCTGGAGCTTTGTTGTTGTTTAGGTCTTGTTTTGCCAGGGTGACTTCTTCCAGCGAGATTAGTTTGTCTAGATTATTTAGGTGATGTGAATCTAGGTTGTGGAACTCCGTGTCAGCTATGTATCTTTGGATTTGTTCTTTATTATGGGGCTTTTTAGTGTTTTGTATAGATTTTGTAATAATTTTGAAAGCTGACCAGTATATCTAGAGTGTTTTGTAGAGGCCCTAGTTCCAGATCGTTCATTCGGAGTATAGTGCGTTGATTATTGATTTGTGAGGTCATGTAGGCCAGTAATTTGGCTTATTCATTGCCGTTTTCCTCTTGGCTTTTCCTTGCAGGAGGATATTGTAATCTCTGGTAAGTGTTAGCTATCTGTCCTTAGAGTTGTTATTAGGGTTTCGGGTGTATTGGTTCTCTGCTTCCATCAAGTTTTGTGAGAGTGTTTCTTGTTGTATTCTAGTTTGTTTTTTGATGTAGGATACTGTAGAGAAAAAATTTGCACCATTTTTAACAATAAGAACTTTTATAACATCTCCCTGCTTATCGTTTAAAATGGTGCTAATTTTGCCCCAACCAATCAGATCTTATTTAACACTTGAAAGCTTACATCTGATTGGTTGGGGCAAAATTAGCACCATTTTAATAACAAAAACTTTTATTGTATAACCCTGTTTGTTTAAAAAAAAAAATATTGAAGATTTTAGGGCTGATGCAACCAATCAGATGTTATCTAACTGTAGTAACCCAGTAAAGATCTAACATTTGATTGGTTACCGCAAATTTTTAGCCCCTCTTATTGAATCAGCCCCTCCATTTTTATTGACTTTTCTTAATTTATAGAGTGCAATGAATTTGGAATGTGTATGAAATGCTTTATGAATAAATCTATTAGTTTATGTTACCACACACAGCATTTAGTTGGTAGAAATCCTTGTTAAATCGGATTAAGTAATGTCCAGCATTTCTCCAGCAGATCGTGAGCTTTTTTCCTAAATATTCCTTAATTACAACAAAACATAAGAGACTGCCAGAGAATGCTAGGTAACCATTTATTTTTATTAATAAATAGTCTCATTTCTAGGCAATGAATAGAGAATATATTTAGTTTATATTTTCCTGATCTTTAGCTGCAAATACTGTTCTGCTTTAGTTTTAATATAATATTAGTATTACATTCCCGGGACAGCTATTGGCAGAAGGAGGCCGAAAAACATTTAATGGTTTCTATAAATAAATACAGGGATGGTATAGATTGGAGGTATTATATAAATAAATACATGGATGGTATAGATTGGAGGTATTATATAAATAAATACAGGGATGGTATTGATTGGAGGTATTATATAAATAAATACAGGGATGGTATAGATTGGAGGTATTATATAAATAAATACATGGATGTGTATAGATTGGAGGTATTATATAAATAAATACATGGATGGTCTAGATTGGAGGTATTATATAAATAAATACAGGGATGGTATAGATTGGAGGTATTATATAAATAAATACAGGGATGGTATAGATTGGAGGTATTATATAAATAAATACATGGATGGTAGAGATTGGAGGTATTATAAATAATACAGGGATGGTAGATTGGAGGTATTATTAAAAAATACATGGATGGTATAGATTGTAGGTATTATATAAATAAATACAGGGATGTATAGATTGGAAGGTATTATATAATAAATACATGGATGGTAGAGATGGAGGTATTATATAAATAAATACATGGATGGTATAGATTGGAGGTATTATATAAATAAATACATGGATGGTATAGATTGGAGGTATTATATAAATAAATACATGGATGGTAGAGATTGGAGGTATTATATAAATAATAAGGGATGGTATAGATTGGAGGTATTTATAAATAAATAATACAGGGATGGTATAGATTGGAGGTATTATATAAAAAATACAGGGATGGTATAGATTGGAGGTATTATATAAATAAATACAGGGATGGTATAGATTGGAGGTATTATATAAATAAATACGTGGATGGTATAGATTGGAGGTATTATATAAATAAATACAGGGATGGTACTAATTGGAGGTATTATATAAATAAATACAGGGATGGTATAGATTGGAGCTATTATATAAATAAATAAGGGGATTGTATAGATTGGAGATATTATATAAATAAATACAGAGATGGTATAGATTGGAGGTATTATTTAAATAAATACATGGATAGTATAGATTGGATATATTATATAAATAAATACAGGGATGGTATAGATTGGAGGTATTATATAAATAAATACATGGATGGTATAGATTGGATATATTATATAAATAAATACAGGGATGGTAAAGATCGGAGATATTTAATAAAAATACAGGGATGGTATAGATTGGAGGTTTTATATAAAAAATACATGGATGGTATAGTTGGAGATATTATATAATAAATAAAAGGGATGGTATAGATTGGAGGTATTAAATAAATAAATACAGGGATGGTATAGATTGGAGCTATTATATAAATAAATACGGTGATGGTATAGATTGGTGCTATTATATAAATAAATACAAGGATGGTATAGATTGGAGGTATTATATAAATAAATACAGGGATGGTATAGATTGGAGGTATTAAAAAATAAATACAGGGATGGTATAGAAAGGAGGTATTATATAAATAAATACAGGGATGGTATAGATTGGAGGTATTATATAAATAAATACAGGGATGGTATAGATTGGAGGTATTATATAAATAAATACATGGATGGTATAGATTGAAGGTATATATAAATAAATACAGGGATAGTATAGATTGGAGGTATTATATAAATAAATACAGGGATGGTATAGATTGGAGGTGTTGTATAAATAAATACAGGGATGGTATAGAGAGGAGGTATTATATAAATAAATACAGGGATGGTATAGATGGAGGTATTATCAATAATACAGGGATATTATAGATGGAGGTATTATATAAATAAATACAGGGATGGTTATAGATTGGAGGTTATAAATAAAACAGGGATGGTATAGATTGGAGGTATTATAGAAATAAATACAGGGATGGTATAGATTGGAGGTATTATATAAATAAATACAGGGATATTATAGATTGGAGTTATTATATAAATAAATACAGGGATGGTATAGATTGGAGGTATTATATAAATAAATACAGGGATGGTATAGATTGGAGGTATTATAAAAATAAATATGGGGATGGTATAGATTGAAGGTATTATATAAATAAATACAGGGATGGTATAGATTGGAGGTATTATATAAATAAATACAGGGATGGTATAGATTGGAGGTATTATATAAATAAATACGTGGATGGTATAGATTGGAGGTATTATACAAATAAATACATGGATGGTATAGATTGGAGGTATTATATAAATAAATATAGGGATGGTATAGATTGGAGGTATTATATAAATAAATACGTGGATGGTATAGATTGGAGGTATTATATAAATATATACAGGGATAGTACTAATTGGAGGTGTATAAATAAATACAGGGATGGTATTGATTGGAGCTATTATATAAATAAATACAGGGATGGTATAGATTGGAGGTATTATATAAATAAATACGTGGATGGTATAGATTGGAGGTATTATACAAATAAATACAGGGATGGTGTAGATTGAAGGTATTATATAAATAAATACGTGGATGGTATAGATTGGAGGTATTATACAAATAAATACAGGGATGGTATAGATTGGAGGTATTATATAAATAAATGAAGGGATGGTATAGATTGGAGGTATTTATAAATAAATACGTGGATGGTATAGATTGGAGTGTATTATATAAATAAATAAAGGGATGGTATAGATTGAAGGTATTATATAAATAAATACAGGGATGGTATAGATTGGAGGTATTATATAAATAAATACAGAGATGGTAGAGATTGAGATTGGAGGATTATATAATAATAAATAAGGGATGGTATAGATTGGGTATTAAAAAATAAATACAGGGATGGTATAGAGAGGAGGTATTATATAAATAAATACAGGGATAGTATAGATTGGAGGTATTATATAAATAAATACAGGGATGGTATAGATTGAAGCTATTATATAAATAAATACATGGATGGTATAGATTGAAGGTATTATATAAATAAATACAGGGATGGTATAGATTGGAGGTATTATATAAATAATTACAGGGTAGTATAGATTGGAGGTATTGTATGAATAAATACAGGGATGGTATAGAGAGGAGGTATTATATAAATAAATACAGGTGTATAGATTGGAGGTATTATATAAATATATACAGGGATGGTACTAATTGGAGGTGTTATATAAATAAATACAGGGATGGTATAGATTGGAGCTATTATATAATAAATACAGGGATGGTATAGATCGGAGGTATATAAATAAATACAGGGATGGTATAGATTGGAGGTATTATATAAATAAATACAGGGATGGTATAGATTGGAGGTATTATATAAATAATACAGGGATGGCATAGATTGGAGGTGTTATATAAATAAATACAGGGATGGTATTGATTGGAGCTATTATATAAATAAATACAGGATGGTATAGATTGGAGGTTTATAAAATAAATACGTAGGATGGTATAGATTGGAGGGATTATACAATAAATTACAGGGTGGTGTAGTAGATTGAAGGTATTATATAAATAAATACGTGGATGGTATAGATTGGAGGTATTATACAAATAAATACAGGGATGGTATAGATTGGAGGTATTATATAAATAAATGAAGGGATGGTATAGATTGGAGGTATTATATAAATAAATACGTGGATGGTATAGATTGGAGGTATTATATAAATAAATAAAGGATGTATATAGATGAAGGTATTATATAAATAAATACAGGGATGGTATAGATTGGAGGTATTATTAAAAAATACAGAGATGGTAGAGATTGGAGGTATATATAAATAAATACAGGGATGGTATAGATTGGAGGTTAAAAAATAAATACCGGGATGGTATAGAGAGGAGGTATTATATAAATAAATACAGGGATAGTATAGAGTGATGATTATAAATAAATACAGGATGGTGTATAGATTGAAGCTATTATATAAATAAATACATGGATGGTATAGATTGAAGGTATTATATAAATTAATACAGGGATGGTATAGATTGGAGGGTATTATATAAAATAATTACAGGGTAGTATAGATTGGAGGTATTGATGAATAAATACAGGGATGGTATAGAGAGGAGGTATATATAAAAAATACAGGGATGGTATAGATTGGAGGTATTATATAAATATCTACGGGATGGTACTAATTGGAGGTGTTATAAATAAATACAGGGTGGTATAGATTGAGCTATTATATAAATAAATACGGGATGGTATAGATCGGAGGTATATAAATAACTACAGGGATGGTATAGATTGGAGGTATATATAATAAATACAGGGATGGTATAGATTGGAGGTATTATATAAATAAATACAGGGATGGCATAGATTGGAGGTATTATATAATAAATACAGGGATGGTATAGATTGGCGGTATATATAAAAAATACAGGGATGGTTAGATTGGAGGTATTATATAATAAATACAGGGATGGTATTGATTGGAGCTATTATATAAATAAATACAGGGATGGTATAGATGGAGGAGTATTATATAAAAAAATAGTGGATGGTATAGATTGGAGGTATTATACAAATAAAACAGGGATGGTGTAGATTGAAGGTATTATATAATAAAATCGTGGATGGTATAGATTGGAGTATTATACAAATAAATACAGGGATGGTATAGATTGGAGGTTTATATAATAAATGAAGGGATGGTATAGATTGGAGGTATTATAAATAAATACGTGGATGGTATAGATTGGAGGTATTATATAAATAAATAAAAGGGATGGTATAGATTGAAGGTATTATATAAATAAATACAGGGATGGTATAGATTGGAGGTATTATATAAATAAATACAGAGATGGTAGAGATTGGAGGTATTATATAAATAAATACAGGGATGGTATAGATTGGAGGTATTAAAAAATAAATACAGGGATGGTATAGAGAGGAGGTATTATATAAATAAATACAGGGATAGTATAGATTGGAGGTATTATATAAATAAATACAGGGATGGTATAGATTGAAGCTATTATATAAATAAATACATGGATGGTATAGATTGAAGGTATTATATAAATAAATACAGGGATGGTATAGATTGGAGGTATTATATAAATAATTACAGGGTAGTATAGATTGGAGGTATTGTATGAATAAATACAGGGATGGTATAGAGAGGAGGTATTATATAAATAAATACAGGGATGGTATAGATTCGAGGTATTATATAAATATATACAGGGATGGTACTAATTGGAGGTGTTATATAAATAAATACAGGGATGGTATAGATTGGAGCTATTATATAAATAAATACAGGGATGGTATAGATCGGGGTATATAAATAAATACAGGGATGGTATAGATTGGAGGTATTATATAAATAAATACAGGGATGGTATAGATTGGAGGTATTATATAATAAATACAGGGATGGCATAGATTGGAGGTGTTTATATAAATAAATACAGGGATGGTATTGATTGGAGCTATTATATAAATAAATACAGGGATGGTATAGATTGGAGGTATTATATAAATAAATACGTGGATGGTATAGATGGAGGTATTATACAAATAAATACAGGGATGGTGTAGATTGAAGGTATTATATAAATAAATACGTGGATGGTATAGATTGGAGGTATTATACAAATAAATACAGGGATGGTATAGATTGGAGGTATATATAATAAATGAAGGGATGGTATAGATTGGAGGTATTATATAAATAAACGTGGATGGTATAGATTGGAGGTATATATAAATAAATAAAGGATGGTATAGATTGAAGGTATTATATAAATAAATAAAGGGAGGTATAGTTGGAGGTATTTATAAATAAATACAGAGATGGTAGAGATTGGAGGGATTATATAAATAATACAGGGATGGTATAGATTGGAGGTATTAAAAAAATAAATACGGGATGGTATAGAGAGGAGGTATTATATAATAAATACAGGGATAGTATAGATTGGAGGTATTATATAAATAAATACAGGGATGGTATAGATTGAAGCTATTATATAAATAAATACATGGATGGTATAGATTGAAGGTATTATATAAATAAATACAGGGATGGTATAGATTGGAGGTATTATATAAATAATTACAGGGTAGTATAGATTGGAGGTATTGTATGAATAAATACAGGGATGGTATAGAGAGGAGGTATATATAAATAAATACAGGGATGGTATAGATTGGAGGTATTATATAAATATATACAGGGATGGTACTAATTGGAGGGTTATAAAATAAAATACAGGGA
Source organism: Hymenochirus boettgeri (assembly GCA_019447015.1). Taxonomy (NCBI): domain Eukaryota; kingdom Metazoa; phylum Chordata; class Amphibia; order Anura; family Pipidae; genus Hymenochirus; species Hymenochirus boettgeri. The sequence continues at coordinate 30,351,605 of CM033473.1, read as the reverse complement.
TGGTATAGATTGGAGCGATTATATAAATAAATACAGGGATGGTTAGATGGAGGTATATAAATAAATACAGGGATGGTGTAATTGGATGGTATATAAAATAATACAGGGATGGTATAGATGGAGGTATTATATAAATAAATACAGGGATGGCATAGATTGGAGGTATTATATAAAAAACAGGGGTGGTATAGATTGGCGGTATTTATATAAATAAATAACAGGATGGATAGATTGGAGGTATATATAAATAAATACAGGATAGTATAGATTGGGGTATTATATAAATAAATTCATGGGATGGTATAGATTGGAGGTATTATATAAATAAATACAGGGATGGCATAGATTGGAGGTATTATATAAATAAATACAGGGATGGTTATAGATTGGAGGTATTATTTAAATAAATACATGGATGGTATAGATTGGATATATTATATAAATAAATACAGGGATGGTATAGATTGGAGGTATTATATAAATAAATACATGGATGGTATAGATTGGAGATATTATATAAATAAATACTTGGAGGTATAGATTGGAGGGGTATTATAAAAAAATACATGGATGGTATAGATTGGATATATTATATAAAATAAATACAGGGATGGTAAAGATCGGAGATATTATATAAATAAATACAGGGATGGTATAGATTGGTTTTTATATAAATAAATACAGGGATGGTATAGATTGGAGAGATTATAAATAAATAAGGTGATGGTATAGATTGGTGCTATTATATAAAAAATACAAGGATGGTAAGATTGGAGGTATTATATAAATAAATACAGGGATGGTATAGATTGGAGGTATTAAAAAATAAATACAGGGATGGTATAGAAAGGAGGTATTATATAAATAAATACAGGGATGGTTTAGATTGGGGTTTATATAAAATAAACGGGAGGTAAGATTGGAGATATATAAAATAATAAAGGATGGTATAGATTGGAGGTATTATATAAATAATACCAGGGATGGTATAGATGGAGCTATTATATAAAAAATACGGTGCTGGATGGTATAGATTGGTGTGTTATATAAATAAATAAAAACAGGATGGTATAGATTGGAGGTATATAATAAATAAAACAGGGATGGTATAGATTGGAGGTATTATTAAAAAATAAATACAGGGATGGTATAGAAAGGAGGTGGGATTATATTAAATAAATACAGGGATGGGATAGATTGGAGGGTATTATATAAATATACAGGGATGGTATAGATTGGAGGTATTATATAATAAATACATGGATGGTATAGATTGAAGGTATTATTAAATAAATACAGGGGAATAGTGCTAGAGATTGGAGGTATTATATAAATAAATACAGGGATGGACTAGTTGGGGTATATATAAATAAATACATGGATTGGTATAGATTGTAGGTATGTATTATAAATAAATACAGGATGGTATAGATTGAGGTATTATATAAATAAATACATGGATGGTAGATTGGGGGGTATATATAAAAAATAATGGATGGTATGATGGAGGTATTATATAAATAAATACATGGGTATGTATTAGATTGGAGGTATACATATAAATAAATACATGGATGGTAGAGTGGAGGGTATTATATAAAAAATACAGGGATGGTTATAGTGGAGGTTATATAAAAAAATAATACAGGGATGTATAGATGGAGGTATATATAAAATAATACGGGATGGTATAGATTGGAGGTATTATATAAATAAATACAGGGATGGTATAGTGGAGGGTATAAAATAAAATTCATGGATGGATAGATTGGAGGTATATAAAATAAATACAGGGAGGTATAGATTGGAGGTATTATAAAAAATACAGGGATGGTATTGATTGGAGCTATTATAAATAAAGAGGGGTATTGT
>CM033473.1:30318352-30349648 GCA_019447015.1 Hymenochirus boettgeri | reverse complement strand
CCAGCACCGTATTTATTTATATAATTAGCTCCATCTTACCATCCTGGTATTTATTTATATAATACCTCCAATCTATACCATCCTTTATTTTATTTATATATATACTCCAATCATACCTCCCGTGTTATTTTATTTATATAACCCCAATCTAACCATCCCTGTATTTATTTATATAATACCTCCTTCTATACCATCCCTGTATTTATTTTTTAATACCTCCAATCTATACATCCCTGTATTATTTATATAATACCTCCAATCTTACCACCTTGTATTTTTTTATAATATCTCCACCAATCTATACCATCACCTGTATTTATTTATAATACCTCCAATCTATACCATCCCTGTATTTATTTATATAATACCAATCTATAACCATCCCTGTATTTATTTATATATATCTCCAATCTATACCATCCCTGTATTTATTTATATAATAACCTCCAATCTATACCATCCCTGTATTTTTTTATAATACCTCCAATCTATACATCCAGTATTTATTTATTAATCTCCAATCTATACCATCCATGTATTTTATTTATATAATACCTCCAATCTATCCCATCCCTGTATTTATTTATTATATATCCTTCTATACCATCCATGTATTTATTATAATACCTCCAATCTATAACCATCCCTGTATTTATTTATATATACCTCCAATCTATGACCATCCCTGTATTTATTTATATAATACCTCCAATCTTAATACCATCCCATGTATTTATTTATATAATACCCCAATCTATACTCATCCCTGTTTTATTTATATATACTCCCATCTATCCATACCTTTATTTATTTATATAATACCGTCCAATCTATACCACCCTGTTTTTTTATATTAATACCTCCAATCTATGCCATCCCTGTATTTATTTATATAATACCTCCAATCTATACCATCCCTGTATTATTTTATACTACCATCAATTACACCATCCCTGTATTTATTTATATACCTCCATCTATACCATCCTGTATTTATTTAATAATCCTCCAATCTATACCATCCTGTATTTTATTTCTATAACCCTCCAATCTATACCCCTGTATTATTTATATAATACTTCCAATCTATACCATCCCTGTATTTATTTATATAATACCTCCTCATCTATACCATCCCTGTATTTATTCAAAATACCTCCAATCTATACTACCCTGTATTATTTATATATAATACCTCCAATCTATACCATCCCTGTATTTATTTATATAATACCTCAACCTATACCATCCATGTATTTATTTATATAATACTTCAATCTATACCATCCCTGTATTTATTTATATAATACCTCCAACTATACCATCCCTGTATTTATTATATAATACCTCCTCTCTATACCATCCCGTATTTATTTTTTTAATACCTCCAATCTATACCATCCCTGTATTATTTATATAATCCCTCCAATCTCTACCATCTCTGTTTTATTTATAAATACCTCCAACTATACCTCCCTGTATTTATTTATATAATACCTTCAATCTATACCATCCTTTATTTATTTATATATACCTCCAATCTTACCATCCCGTTATTTATATAATACCTCCAATCTATACCATCCCTGTATTTATATATATACCTCCAATCTATACCATCCGTATTTATTTTATAATACCTCCAATCTATACCATCCATCGTATTTATTTATATATACCTTCAATCTACACCATCCCTGTATTTATTTGTATAATACCTCCATCTATACCATCCCGTATTTATTTATATAATACCTCCAATCTATACCATCCCTGTATTTATTTATATAATACTCCAATCAATACATCACCCTGTATTTATTTATATAAACACCTCCAATCTATGCCATCCCTGTATTTATTATATAATACCTCCAATCTATCCCATCCTGTATTTATTTATATAATACCATCCAATCTATACCATCCCTGTATTTATTTATATACCCCGATCTATACCATCCTTATTTATTTATATAATAGCTCAATCTATACCATCCCTGTATTTATTTTAAACCTCCAATTATACCATCCCTGTATATATTTATATATACTCGAATCAACCATCCCTGTATTTTTTTATATAATACCTCTCTCTAATCATCCCTGTATTTATTCATACAATACCTCCAATCTATCTAACCCTGTAATTATTTATATAATACCTCCAATCTATACCATCCCTGTATTTATTTATATAATACCTTCATCTATACCATCCATGTATTTATTTATATAATAGCTTCAATCTATACCATCCCTGTATTATTATATATACCCCAATCTATCCTAATCCCTGTATTTATTTATTAATACCTCCTCTCTATACCATCCCTGTTTTTTTTTAATACCTCCATATATACCATCCCTGTATTTATTTATATAATACCTCCAATCTCTACCATCTCTGTATTTATTTATATAATACCTCCAATCTATACCATCCCTGTATTTATTTAATAATACCTTCAATCTATACCATCCCTTATTATTTATTTATATAATACCTCCAATCTATACCATCCACGTATTTATTTATACATACCTCCAACTATACCATCCCTTCTTTATTATATAAACCTCCAATCTATACCATCCCTGTATTTATTTGTATAATACTCCAATCTATACCATCCACGATTTTATTATATAATACCTTCATCTACACCATCCCTGTTTTATTTTATAATACCTCCAATCTATACCATCACTATTTTTTATATAATACTCCCCATCTATACCATCCCTGTATTTATTTATATAATAGCTCCAATCATATACCATCCCTGTATTTATTATATAATACCTCCAACTAACCATCCCGTATTTTTTATATATACCCCCAATCTATACCATCCCTGTATTTATTATATAATACCTCCATCTATGCCATCCTGTATTTATTTATATATCCTCCATCTATACCATCCCTGTATTTATTATATATACCTCCAATCTATACCATCCCTGTAGTATTATTTATATACCTCCATCTATACCATCCCGTATTTATTTATATAATACTCAATCTATACCACCCTGTATTTTATTTATATAACACCTCAATCTATACCATCCCTAGATATTTATATAATACCTCCAATCTATACATCCCTGTATTTATTTATATATACCTCCTCTCTATACCATCCCTGTATTTATTATCAATACCTCCAATCTATACTACCCTGTAATTATTTTATATAATACCTCCAATCTATACCATCCCTGTATTATTTATATAATACCTCAATCTATACCATCCTGTATTTATTTATATAATAGCTTCAATCTATACTATACCATCCTGTATTTATTTATAATCATCATCTATACTATCCCTGTATTTATTTATATAATCATCCTCTCTATACCATCCCGGTATTTATTTTATTAACCTCCAATCTATACCATCCCTGTATTTATTTATATATACCTCCAATCTCTACCATCTCTGTATTTATTTATAATAACCTCCAATCTATTACCATCCCTGTATTTATTTATATAATACCTTCATCTATATACATCCCTTTATTTATTTATATAATACCTCCAATCTATACCATCCACGTATTTATTTATATAATACCTCCAATCTATACCATCCCTTATTTATTTTATAATACCTCCAATCTATACCTCCCTGTATTTATTGTATAAACCTCCAATCTATACCATCCACGTATTTATTTATATAATACCTTCAATCTACTACACCATCCCTGTATTTATTGTATAATCCTCCAATCTATACCATCCCTTTTATTTATATAAACCTCCAATCTATACCATCCCTGTATTTATTATATAATACTCCAATCATACCATCCCTGTATTTATTTATATAACACCTCCAATCTATCCATCCCTGTATTATTTATATAAACCCCAATCTATACCATCCCTGTATTATTTATATAATACCTCCAATCTATACCATCCCTGTATTTATTTATATACCTCCATCTATACCATCCCTGTATTTATTTATATATAGCTCCAATCTATACCATCCCTGTATTTATTTATATAAACCTCCAATTAGTACCATCCCTGTATATATTTATATATACTCAATCTATACACCTGTATTATTATATAATACCTCCTCTCTATACCATCCCGTATTTATTCATAAATACCTCCAATCTATACTACCCTGTTATTATTTATATAATACCGTCCAATCTATACCATCCCTGTTTTATTTTATATAATACCTTCAATCTATACCATCCATGTATTTATTTATATAATACTTCAATCTATCCATCCCTTTTATTTATATCTACCTCCAATCTATACATCCCTGTATTTATTATTAATCCTCCTCTCTATACCATCCCTGTATTTATTTTTTTAATACCGCCAATCTATACCATCCCTTAGTTTATTATTATATAACCCCAACTCAATCTCTACCATCTCTGTATTTATTTATATAATACCTCCAATCTACCATACCCGTATTTATTTATATAATACCTCAATCTATACATCCCTTATTTATTTATATAATACACTCCAATCTATACCATCCACGTATTTATTATATAATACCTCCAATCTATACCATCCCTTCATTTATTTATATAATACCTCCATCTATACTATACCATCCCTGTATTTATTTGTAATACCTCCAATCTATACCATCCAGTATTTATTTATATAATACTTCAATCTACACCATCCCTGTATTTATTTTATAATACTCCAATCTATACCATCCACGTATTTTTTATTAATACCTCCAATCTATACCATCCCTGTATTTATTTATATATAGCTCCAATCAATACCATCCCTGTATTATTTTAACACCTCCAATTATGTACTATCCTGTTATATATAATAATACCCTCCAATCTATACCATCCACGTATTTATTTATATAATACCTCCAATCTATACCATCCCTAATATTATTTATATAATACCTCCAATCTATACCATCCTGTATTTATTTTATAATACTCCATCTATACCATCCACGTATTTATTTATATAATACCTCCAATCTATACCATCCTGTATTTATTATATAATACCTCCAATCTATACCATCCCTGTATTTATTTATATATACCTTCAATCTATACCATCCTATTTATTTTTATAATACTCCAATCTATACCATCCCTGTATTTATTATATAATACCTCCAATCTATACCATCCCTGTATTTATTTATATAATAACTCCATCTATTAATATCCTGTATTATTTATATAATACCTCCAATCTATACCATCCCTTTATTTATTTCTATAATACCTCCAATCTATACCATCCCTGTTTTATTTATATGACCTCCAATCTATAACCATCCCGTATTTATTTATTATAATACCTCCAACTCTATAATATCCCTGTATTTATTTGTATAATACCTCCATCTATACCATCCCTGTATTTATTTATATAATACCTCCTCTCTGTACCATCCTGTATTTATTTATACAACACCTCCAATCTATACCATCCCTGTATTTTTTATATAATACCTCCAATCTATACTATCCTGTATTTATTTATATATACTTCAATCTATACCATCCATGTATTTATTTATATATACTCCATCTATACACATCCCTGTATTATTTATATAATACCTCCAATCTATAACCATCCCTGTATTATTTATATAATACACTCCTTTCTATACCATCCCTGTATTTATTTTTAATACCTCCAATCTATACCATCCCTGTATTTATTTATATAATACCTCCAATCTATACCATCCTTGTATTTATTTATATAATAGCACCAATCTATACCATCACCGTATTTATTTATATAATAGCTCCAATCTATACCATCCCTGTATTTATTTATTAATACTCCAATCTATACCATCCCTTTTATTTATTATATAATATCTCCAATCTATACCATCCATGTATTTTTTATATAAAACCTCCAATCTATACATCCCTGTATTTTTATTAATATCTCCGATCTTACATCCTGTATTTATTTATATATATCCAATAACCATCCATGTATTTATTTATAATACTCCAATCTATACCACCCTGTTTATTTATATAATATATCCAATCTATACATCCATGTATTTATTTAAATATACCTCCAATCTATACCATCTCTGTATTTATTTATATAATATCTCCAATCTATACAATCCCCGTATTTATTTATATAATAGCTCCAATCTATACCATCCCTGTATTTATTTATATAATACCTCCAATTAGTACCATCCCTGTATTTATTTATATAATACCTCCAATCTATACCATCCACGTATTTATTTATATAATACCTCCAATCTATACCATCCCTGTATTTATTTATATAATACCTCCAATCTATACCATCCCTGATTTATTTATATAATACCTCCAATCTATACCATCCTGTATTATTTATTTTATAATACCTCCAATCTATACCATCCCTGTATTATTTATATAATACCTCCAATCTCTACCATCCATGTATTTATTTATATAATACCTCCAATCTATACCATCCCTGTATTTATTATATATACCTCCAATCTAATACCATCCATGTATTTATTTATATAATACCTCCATCTCTACCATCCATGTATTTATTTATATAATACCTCCAATCTATACCATCCCTGTATTATTTATATAATACCTCAATCTATACCATCCTGTATTTTTTAATAATACCTCCAATCTGACCATCCTGTATTATTTATAATACCTCCAATCTTACCATCCCTGTATTTATTTATATAATACCTCCAATCTATACCATCCTGTATTTATTTATATATACCTCCAATCTATACCATCCCTGTATTTATTTATATAATACCTCCAATCTAGACCTCCATGTTTTATTTATATAATACCTCCAATCTATACCATCCATGTATTTATTATAATACGGATGGTATAGATTGGAGGTATTATATAAATAAATACGTGGATGGTATAGATTGGAGGTATTATACAAATAAATACAGGGATGGTGTAGATTGAAGGTATTATATAAATAAATACGTGGATGGTATAGATTGGAGGTATTATACAAATAAATACAGGGATGGTACAGGGATGGTATAGATTGGAGGTATTATATAAATAAATACAGGGATATTATAGATTGGAGTTATTATATAAATAAATACAGGGATGGTATAGATTGGAGGTATTATATAAATAAATACAGGGATGGTATAGATTGGAGGTATTATAAAAATAAATATGGGGATGGTATAGATTGAAGGTATTATATAAATAAATACAGGGATGGTATAGATTGGAGGTATTATATAATAAAACCACCCATGTATTTTTTATATATACCTCCAATCTATACTCCATGTATTTATTTATATATACCTCCAATCTCATCTTACCACTCCCTGATTTTTATATATAATACCCCAATCTATACATCCCGTTGTATTATTTATATAATACCTACAATCTATACCATCCATTATTATTTATTAATCCTCCAACTACCATCATCCCGTATTTATTTATATAATACTGACAAATCCAGGTCTAACTATTCCTGTATTTATTTTTATATAACCTCCATCTATACCTCCTGTATTATTTATATAATACCCTCCATCTATACCATCCCTGTTTTATTTTATAAATTACCTCCAATCTATACCATCCCTGTATTTATTTATATATCCTTTTAGTCTCCTTTCTATACCATCCCTGTATTTATTTTTTAATCACCTCCAATCTTACCATCCTGTATTTATTTTATATAATACCTCCAACTCTACCATCCCTGTATTTATTTATATATAGCACCATCTATACCATCACCGTATTTCTTTTATATAATACTTCCAATCTATACCATCCCGTATTTATTATATAATACCTCCAATCTATACCATCCCTTTATTTATTTATATAATATCTCCAATCTATACCATCCCGTATTTATTTTATAAATACCTCAATCTATACCATCCCTGTATTTTTTATATACCTCCTTATCTTATACCATCCCTGTATTTATTTTTATAATTCTCCAATCTACCATCCCTGTATTATTTATATAATACTCCAATCTATACCATCCTGTATTTATTTATAAATCTCCAATCTATACCACACCGATTTTATTTATATAATATCCCAATCTATACCATCCCTGTATTTTATTTATATAAATCCAATCTACTACATTATATACCTCATACCATCCCTGTATTTATTTAATATAATACTCAATCTTATACCATCCCTGTTTTATTTATATAATATATCCAATCTATACCATCCAATGTATTTATTTATATAATACCTCCAATCTAAACCATCCACTGTATTTATTTTATAATACCCAATCTATACCATCCTGTATTTATTTATATAAATACCTCCAATCTATACCATCCCTGTATTATTTATATAATACCTCAATCTATACCATCCCTGTATTTATATTTATATAATACCCTCCAATCTATACCATCCCTGTATTTATTTATATCATACCTCCATCTACCATCCCTGTATTTATTTATATAATACCTCCAACTTCTATCCCATCCCTTATTTTTTATATAATCCGTCCAATCTATACCATCCCTGTATTTATTTATATAATACCTCCAATCTATACCACCCTGTATTGTATTTATATAATTACCCGTCTTTTTCTACCATCCTGTATTTTTTAATAATAATCCTCCATACTATACCATCCCTGTAATTTATTATATATACTCCAATCTATACCATCCCTGTATTTAAATTTATATAATCCTCCTCAATCTTATACCTCCCTGTATTTTATTTATATACCATACCAATCTATACCATCCTGTATTTATTTATATAATAGCCTCAACTATCCGCTCCCTGTATTTAATTTATATAATACCTCCATCTAGTACCATCTTCATCGTTCTTGTTATATTATTTTATATATCTCCAATCTATACCATCCCTGTATTTATTTATATATACCCCTCATCTATAACCATCCCTGTATTTATATTATACACTAACCTCCAATCTATTATACCTCGTAATTTATTGTATATAATAATACCCCCATCTATATCCATCCCTGTCATTTATATTTATATAATACCCACTCTAATACCATCCTGTATTTATTTATATAATAGCTCAATCTATCCATCCCTGTAATTTATTTATATAATACCTATCCAATCTATACCTATCCCGTATTTATTTATCATAATACCTCCTCTCTAGACCATCCCATTATTTATTTATATAGACTCCAATAGCCTCCAATCTATACCATCCCTGTATTTATTTATCTCCTAATCCTGGTTTTATGCTCTTGTAAATCCCTAAGCTCTACCATCCTGTATTTATTTATATAATACTCCCAATCTATACCATCCCTGTATTTATTTTAATATCTCCACTGACCATGGATTATTCTAGCATATATCGTCCTCTATACCGTTCCATATTTATGTACTATAAACCCAATTGTTGCATACCTCGCAAGTAGGGAATTAACTCCAATGCTCTACACCATGATTTATTGTATATGACCACTCCAATTTACGCCTGTAGGAGTTATGATAATACCAATCTATAACCATCCGATGTCATTTATTAATAATATAATCTAGACCAGCCTGTATTTAATAGAATCTACATCATCCCTGTTTTATTTATAATACTCAACTTACCATCCCAGTATGTTTTACTATGACTTACCTCGCGATCTGCAGCATCGGCGCGTGTATTAGTTTATATAATCCTCAAACTACTCCAGTGCCCTGTTATTTTTATATAATACCGCACTATTCGTCACTGTAATGTTGATTTATGATACTGTACCCAATCAATACCATCCCTGTATTTAATATATACCCTCCAATCTATCTACCATCCCGGTATTTATTTATATAATACCTCCAATCTATAACCATCCCTTGTTTTTTAATAATACTCCCAATCTATAACCCTGATTTAATTAAACCTCCGTCTTACCATCCCTGTTTATTTATATAATACTCAATCTATACCATCCCTGTATTTATTTATATAACACCTCCATTAGTACCATCCCTGTATAATTTATATAATACCTCAATCTATAGCCATCCCTGTTTAGTTTATATAATACTCCTCTCTATACCATCCCTGTTTTATTCATACAATACCTCTCATCTATAGCTACCCACGGCCTGTATATTATTTATATACTACCTCCAATCTATACCATCCCTGTCTTTATTTTATATAATGACCTTCAAATCTTCCACACATACACATGTTATTACTGGTTAAAACGTTATATAATAGCTTCATATCTATTACCATCCCACTGTATTTATTTATATAATACTCCAATCTATACTACCTGCTATAGTATTAATTACTACTACTATACCCGATCCTCTCTTACCATCCCTGATTTATTTTTTAATACTCCAATCTATACCGATCCCTGTTTATTTAATTAGCCTCACTCTACAATCCTCTGTATATTTACTATAAAACTCCAATCTATACCATCCCTGTGTATTATTATATATTACCCTCAATCATACCTCCCCCTTTATTTATTTATAATAATACCTCCAATCTATACCACTCCCGATATTTATTTAATATAATCCTCCAATCTATACCATCCCTTGATTTATTTATATAATACCCCCATCTATAATACCATCCTCCCTGTAATCTTTTTATTTATATACCTCCAATCTATACCATCCAGTATTTATTTATATAATACTCTCAACTCTATACAACAACCATCCATGTATTTATTTTATAATAACCTCCAATCTATACCATCCCTATTATTTATATAATACTCCAATCTATACCATCCCTGTATTTATTTATATAAACTCCAATCATCAATCATTAACTCTCATACCATCCCTGTATTTATTTATATATACCGCTCCAATCTATCCAATCCCTGTATTTATTTGATAATATTACCTCCAACTATCCATCCAAAAGTATTCTTATATAATACCGCCTCCAATCTATACCATCCCTGTATTTATTTATATAATACCTCCAATCTATACCATCCCTGTTTATTATTTAATAATACCTCCGATTCACCATCCTGTATTTATTTATAATACGCTCCAATCTATACCATCCCTGTATTTATTTATATAACACCTCCAATTAGTACCATCATCCCTGTATATATTTATATAATACCTCCAATCTATACCATCCCTGTATTTATTTATATAATACCTCCAATCTCTATAACCATCCCTGTATTTATTATACAATCCTCCATCTATCTCCCTGTATATATTTTATATATACCTCCAATCTATACCATCCCGTATTGTATATAATACCTTATCTACCACCTGATTATGTAATATATCCTCATCTATACCATCCCTGTTATTTTTTATATAATATCCTCAATCTATACATCCCTGTATTTATTTATATATACCTCCACTCTATACCATCCCTGTATTTATTTATATATATACCACCATCCTCTATACCATCCATGTATTTATTTATATATACCTCCAATCTAACCATCCGTGATTTATTTATATATACCTCCAATCTATACCATCCATGTATTTATTTATTACTAAATCCTCAATCTATAACCATCACCTCCCTTACTTTTATTTATATAATACCTCCAATCTATCACCTCCCTGTATTTAATTATTATAATACCTCCAATCACCTAACCATCCCTGTCATTTATTTATATAACCTTCAATCTATACCATCCCTGTATTTTTGTATATAACCTCCAATCTTACCATCCACGTATTTATTTAATCTCCTTCCATCTACCCCCTCCATGTATTTTTATACCACCCTGTATTTATTTATATAATACCTCCAATATAAATCACCTGTTAATATTGTATAATCACTCCAATCTATACCATCCCGTATTTATTTATATAATACCTCCTCTCTGTACCATCCCTGTATTTATTATACAACCTCCAATCTATACCATCACCTGTATTTTTTAATAATACCTCCAATCTATACCTCCCTGTATTTATTATATATACCTTCAATCTATACCATCCCTGTATTTATTTATATAATACCTCCAAATTATACCATCCCTGTATTTATTTATATATACCTCCAATCTATACCATCCCTGTATTATTATATAATACCTCCTCTATACCATCCCTGTATTTATTTTTTAATACCTCCATCTATACCATCCCTGATTTATTATATAATACCTCCAATCTATACCATCTGTATTTATTTATATAATACACCAATCTATAACATCACAGTATTTATATAATACTCCAATCTAACCATCCCTGTATTTTTATTTTAATACCTCCAATCTTACCATCCCTTATTTATTTATATAATATCTCCAATCTATACCATCCATGTATTTATTTTTAATAAAACCTCAATCTATACATCCCTGTATTTATTTTATATATCTCCGCTCTTTACCATCTGTATTTATTTATATAATATATCCAATCTATACCATCCATGTATTTATTATATAATACCTCCAATCTATACCATCCCTGTATTTATTTATATATATATCCAATCTATATATCCATGTATTTATTTAAATAATACCTCCAATCTATACCATCCTGTATTATTTATATAATATCTCCAATCTATACAACCCTGTATTTATTTATATAATAGCCCAATCTATACCATCCCTGTATTTATTTATATAATACCTCCAATTAGTACCATCCCTGTATTTATATAGATTGGAGGTATTATATAAATAAATACATGGATGGTATAGATTGAAGGTATTATATAAATAAATACAGGGATAGTATAGATTGGAGGTATTATATAAATAAATACAGGGATGGTATAGATTGGAGGTGTTGCATAAATAAATACAGGGATGGTACAGAGAGGAGGTATTATATAAATAAATACAGGGATGGTATAGATTGGAGGTATTATACAAATAAATACAGGGATGGTATAGATTGGAGGTATTATATAAATAAATACAGGGATGGTATAGATTGGAGGTATTATATAAATAAATACAGGGATATTATAGATTGGAGGTATTATATAAATAAATACAGGGATGGTATAGATTGGAGGTATATAAATAAATACAGGGATGGTATAGATTGGAGGTATTATATAAATAAATACATGGATGGTATAGATTGGAGGTATTATATAAATAAATACAGGGATGGTATAGATTGGAGTTATTATATAAATAAATACAGGGATGGTATAGATTGGAGGTATTATATAAATAAATACAGGGATGGTATAGATTGGAGGCCATTCATTATTTTCTAATACCCTCCAATCTATACCATCCAAGTATTATTTATATAATACTCCAATCTATCCATCCCTGTTATTTATTTATAATAATACCTCCAATCTATACATCCCTGTATTTTTTATTAATAATCCAATCTATACCATCCTGTATTTATTTTAATAATCCTCCAATCTATACCATCCCTGTATTTATTTATATAATCCCAATCTATACATCCCTGTTTTATTTATATAATACCTCCAATCTATACCATCCCTGTATTTTTTATATAATACCTCCAATCTATACCATCCCTGTATTTATTTATAATACCTCCAATCTATACCATCCATGTATTTTATTTATATAATACCTCCAATCTATACCATCCCTGTATTTATTTATATAATACCTCCAATCTTACTATACCATCCCTTGTTATTTATTAATACTCCCAATCTATACCATCCCTGTATTTATTTATTTATATAATACCTCCAATCTAACCATCCCTGTATTTATTTATATAATACCTCCAATCTTACCATCCATGTATTTATTTTATATAAACCTCCAATCTATACCATCCCTGTATTTTTTATATAATACCTCCAATCTATACATCCATGTATTTATTTATATTACCTCCAATCTTACCCACCATCCCTGTATTTATTTATATAATACCTCCAATCTATACCATCCCTTATTTTTTATATAATACCTCAATCTATACCATCCATTATTTATTATTAATCCTCCAATCTATCCATCATCCCTGTATTTATTTATATAATACCTTATCATAATTTCCATCTACTATGTTTTATTTTATTTATATACCTCAATCTATACCCATCCTGTATTATTTATATAATACCCCCTCCATCTATACCATCCCTGTATTATATTTTATAAATACCTCCAATCTATACCATCCCTGTATTTATTTATAATCCTCTCCGTTTCTATACCATCCCTAGTTTATTTTTTAATCCCTCCAATCTATTACCATCCCTGTATTTATTTTATATAATACCTCCAATCTATACCATCCCTTGTATTTTATTTATATAATAGCCCAATCTATACCTCACCGTATTTTTTTATATAATAGCTCTCCAATCTATACCATCCCTGTATTTATTATATAATACCTCCAATCTATACCATCCCTTTATTTATTTATATAATATCTCCAATCTATACCATCCCTGTATTTATTTATAAAACCTCCAATCTATACCATCCTGTATTTATTTTATAATACCCTCCCTTATACCATCCCTGTATTTATTTTTATAATCCTCCAATCTATACCATCCCTGTATTTATTTATATAATACCTCCAATCTATACCATCCTTGTATTTATTTATAAATACCCAATCTATACATCCGGATTTATTTATAAATATCCCAATCTATACCATCCCTTGTATTTATTTATATAAACCTCCAATCTCAATACATACCATCCCTGTATTATTTAATATAATATCTCATCTTTACCATCCCCTGTATTTATTTATATAATACCTCAATCTATACCATCCATGTATTTATTTATAATACCTCCAATCTATACCACCACGTATTTATTTTTATATAATACTCCAATCTATACCATCCATGTATTTATTTATATAATACCTCCAATCTATACCATCCCTGTATTATTTATATAATACCTCCAATCTATACCATCCCTGTATTTATTTAATAATACCTCCAATCTATACCATCCCTGTATTTATTTATATAATACCTCCATCTAGCCATCCCTGTATTTATTTATATAATACCTCCAATCTATCCCATCCCCTATTTATTTATATAATACCTCCAATCTATACATCCCATGTATTTATTTATATAATACCTCCAATCTATACCATCCCTGTATTTATTTATATAATATACCCCTCTTCTATACCATCCCTGTATTTTTTATAACTAATCCTCCAATCTATGACCATCCCTGTATTTATTATATATACCTCCAATCTATACCATCCCTGTATTTATTTATATAATACCTCCAATCTTATACCATCCCTGTATTTTATTTATATACCTCCAATCTATACCATCCCTGTTTTATTTATAATAGCCCAACTATACCATCCTGTATTTATTTATATAACACCTCCAATTATACCATCCTCGTTGTTTTATATTTATTAATATTCCAATCTATACCATCCCTGTATTTTATTTAATAATACCTCCTCTCTATAACCATCCCTGTATTTATATTCATACACATACCTCCAATCATACTCATACCTGTAATTATTATATATAATACCTCCAATCTATCCCATCCCTGTATTTATATTTATATAATACCTTCACTCTAATACCATCCTGTATTTATTTATATAATAGCTTCAATCTATACCATCCCTGTATTATTTATATAATACCTTCCAATCTATCCTATCCCGGTTTTATTTATCTAATACCTCCTCTCTATACCATCCCTGTATTTATTTTTTAATAATACCTCCAATCTATACCATCCTGTATTTATTTATATACTCCTCTCTAATCCTGGTGGGGGGGGGGGGTGGGGGTTAGTGGCGGTCGTGGTGCCCTGGAAGGGGCTCTCCATCTCTGTATTGGTGAGGGTGGTATATAATTGATGGGTTTCTGGGGGGGGGGTCCCAATCTATACCATCCCTGTATTATTTTCATACTACCGATTCAGCTTAGTCGCCCAACGCGTTATATATGGTACTTAAAGAATTGTTGATACCTCGAAGGGGAGGGGGGAATCCCCGACGTGGGCTGCGTAGACCATGGAGTACCATGACCACTATTTTGTGTAGTGATCAGGTCGGTCCAGATCTAACCAGTCCGGTCAGTTCTATATACTAAATAACCGGTTCTGACTAACATCGCCTGTTTTATTGTATTACTCAACTTCACAATCCAGTAGTTGGTTACTATGACTTCGTCGGCCGAACGCAGGCATCGGCGGCGTGTATTTTAGTTTGGTATAATCCTCAAAGCTATACCAGTGCCACTAGTTATTAATATAATACCGACCATCTATTCCGTCACTGGTAATGTTTGATGTATGATATGGCGCCAATAATACCATCCATACTTGTTTCTAATATATACCTGGCCAATCTATCTACCAGACCCGCTGTTATTTATTTATGATAATACCCCAATCTATACCACCTTAGTGTTTTTGATATAATACCATCCCAATCTCATAACACCCTGATTTATATTAATACCTCCATCATACATCCCTTGTATTATTTAATATAATACCTACAATCATTACCATCCCTGTATTTATTTATATAAACCCTCCATCTAGTACCATCGCGTATATTTATTAATCGACCTCAATCTATAAGCATCCCTTGTTGTTTAGTTTATTATAATACTCCTCATCTATACCATCCCTGTACTTTATTATACATACCGCTCCATCTTTGTACACACGCCCCTGTTTTATTTATATACTACCTCCAACGCTATCCACATCCACCTGTCAGTGCTATTTTATTGACTGTTCACACCTCTCCACACGTTATACACGTTTGTGATGATGTACTGGTGTAATCAGTTACTGGCGTTCCCCACATCTATACCTCTGTTTAGATATCTATCTAACACATACCCATCCGTGAGTATATTATTTATATAATACATCCAATCTATACCATTACCGTAGTATTATACTAATTACTACTTCGTAGTTACAATGCCTGATTTATTGGGGACCTACCTCATACTTACCATCCCTGATTTATTTATATCTATACCTCCAATCTATACCGATCGCGCTGGATTTATTTATAATAATTACACGGTCAACTTTACATCGGGGCCGTTAGGGGTGTTTACTATATCAAATAGCGTCCAATCTATGACCATCCCGTATATTATTATAAGTAGCCTCCAATCATACCTCCCCTTGTATTTGATTTATAAATACTCATCGATACCATCCATATTGGTACCACCCCGACTATTTATTAATATACCGGCTGCCGAATCTATACATCCTTGATTTATTTTTATAATATCCCGCCATCTATTTACCATCGAAGCGCCTGTAATCTTTTGTATAATGATATAGTCCAATCTATACCATTCCATCGATTTATTATATATAATCCTCAATCTAGCACAAATCCTGTATTATTTCATATAGATACTCCAATCTATTAACTATCCCTGATTATTTCATAAATACTATACCTCCAATCTATAACATCCCTGTTTTACTTTATATAAGATCTCCGCCAAATTCCATACAATTCCCTATTTTTAGATAATCGCTCCAAACTTTTATCCATCCCTGTATTTATTTATATATACCTCCATGTCATCCGATTATTTAATACTACTCCAATCTAACCTAGTTATTTATTTTTAAACTCAATCTCCTGATTTATATTATTACCTCCAATCTATCATCCAAAAGGTATTATTATATAATACCTACTCCAACCTATACCATCCCTGTATTTATTATTATATAATACCTCACATATCATACCATCCCTGTATTTTATTTATGTACAGCTCCAGATCTCACCATCCACTGTATTTAGATTATAATACCTTCCAATCTATCCATCCTGTATTTATTTAAACACCTCCAATTTAGTACCATCCATCCTGTATTATTTATATAATTACCATCCATCTATACCATTCCCATGTATTTATTGATATAATACCTCCATCCATAACATCCCTGTATATTTATTGATCATACAACCCCATCTATACTCCATGTATATGATTTTATATATACCCTCCAATCTATGCACCATCCCTGTAATTGTATGATGAATACCTAATCAATCTTACCATCCATGTATTTATGTAATTCAATACCTCTCATCTAACCATCCCTGTTATTATTTTATTAATACCTCAATCTTACTCCCTGTATTTATTGTGGGATATATACCTCATCTTCTAGAAACCATCCCGTATTTATTTATTAATACCCCACTCCCCTTATACACATCCATCGTATTTATTTATATATACCTTCCAATCTTCGACCATCTGTGATTTATTTATATATACCTCCAATCTATACCATCCATGTATTTATTTATTACGTAATATCACTCAATCTATAACCAGTCCCCCTATATTTTTTTATATAATACCATCCAATCTATCCCTCCCGTTTTAATTTCTATAATACCTCCAATCCACCTATACCATCCCTTCATTTATTTATATAGACCTGCTCCAATCTATACGCATCCCTGTATTCTTTGTATATAACCTCCAATCTCTACCATCCACGTATTTATTTAATCTCCTTCCATCTACCCCCTCCATGTATTTTATCGTATTATTGATATAATAGCTCCAATCTATACCATCCTGTATTTATTATATATATACCCCAATCCTTACCATCCCTTATTTATTATATTAATCTCCAATCTTACCATCCCTGTATTTATTTATATAAAAACCTCCAATCTATACCATCCTGTTATTTATTTAATAATATTCTCATCTTTACCATCCCTGTATTTATTATATAATACTCCAATCTATACCATCCATGTATTTATTTATATAATACCTCCAATCTATACCATCCAGTATTTATTTATATAATATCTCCAATCTATACATCCTGTATTTATTATATAATACCTCCAATCTATACCATCCCTGTATTTATTATATAATATCCAATCTATACCATCCATGTATTTATTTTAAATAATACCTCCAATCTATACCATCCCTGTATTTATTATATATATCTCCATCTATACATCCCTGTATTTATTATATAATACTCCAATCATACCATCCGTATTATTTATATTAATACCTCCAATTAGTACCTATCTGTATTTATTATATAATACCCTCCCATCTTAACCATACACCTGTATTTATTTATATAATACCTCCAACTATACCATCCCTGTATTTATTATATATACCTCCAATTATACCATCCCTGTATTTATTTATATATAATACCTCCAATCATACCATCCCTGTATTTATTTATATAATACCTCAATCTATACCATCCCTGTATTTATTTATATAATACCTCCAATCTTACCACCCATTATTTATTTATTAATACTCCAATCTATACCACCCTGATTTATTTATATAATACCTCAATCTATACCATCAGTATTATATATATATACTCCAATATCTACCATCCATGTATTTATAATAATTAACCTCAATCTATACCATCCCGTATTATTTATATTTAATACCTCCAATCTATACCATCCATGTATTTATTTATATAATACCTCCAACTATCCATCCCTGTATTTTATATATAATACCTCCAATTATACATCCCTGTATTATTTATAAACTTCAATATACATCGTATTATTATATAACTACCTCCAATCTTATACCATCCCTGTATTTATTTATATAATACTCTCCAATCTATACCATCCTGTATTTATTATATAATCCTCCTCTATACCATCCCTGTATTTATTTTTAATACTCCAACTATATACATCCCTGTATTTATTTATATAATACCTCAATCTTATACCATCCAATGTATTTATTTATATACATACTCCAATCTATACCATCCCCGTAGTATATATATTAACTCCAATCATACCATCCTGTATTATTTATAAATACCTCCAATCTATACCATCCCTGTATTTATTATATAATATCTCCAATCTATACCACCCTGTATTTATTTTATAAACCTCCAATCTATACCATCCCTGTATTTATTTATAATACCTCCTTCTATACCATCCCTGTATTTATTTATAATCCTCCAATCTATACCATCCCTGTATTTATTTATATAATACCTCCAATCTATACCATCCTTGTATTATTATATAATACCCAATCTAACCATCCGTATTATTTATATAATACTCCAATCTATACCATCCCTGTATTTATTTATATAAAACCTCCAATCTATACCATCCCTGTATTTATTTATAAATATCTCCATCTATACCATCCTGTATTTATTTAATAATATACTCCAATCTATACCATCCATGTATATTTTATATAATACTCCCATCTATAACATCAGTATTTATATTAATATCTCCAATCTATACCATCCATGTATTTATTTATAATACCTAATTCTATACAACCTGTATTATTTATATAATATATCCAATCTATACATCCATGTATTATTTAAATAATACCTCCAATCTATACCATCCCTGTATTTATTTATATAATACCCAATCTATCCATCCCTGTATTTATTATATAATAACCTCCAATCTATACATCCCGTATTATTATATAATACCTCCATCTATAATACCCTGTATTTATTAATAATACCTCCAATCTATACCATCCTGTATTTTATTTATATAATACCCACCAATCTATACCATCCACTGTATTTATTATATAATACCTCCAATCTAACCATCCCTGTTTATTTATTATAATACCTCAATCTATACATCCTGTAATTTTATTATATAATACCTCCAATCATACCATCCCGTTTATTTTTATACCTCCATCTATACATCCTGTATTTATTTATAATAGCTCCAATCTATACCAACCCTGTATTTATATATAACACTCCAATTAGTACATCCGATATTTATATATACCTCCAATATAATACCATACCTGTATTTTATTTATAAATACCTCCCTCATAAATCCGTATTATTCATACAATACCTCCAATCAACACTACCCTGTAATTATTTAATAATACTCCAATCTATACCATCCCTGTATTTATTATATAATACCTCAATTATACCATCATGTATTATTTATTAATAGCTTCAATCTATACCATCCCTGTATTTATTATAAATACCTCCAATCTATAATCCTGTATTTATTTATATTAATACCTCCTCTATACATCCATGTATTTATTTTATAATACCTCCAATCTATACATCATCCCTGTATTTTTTATATAATACCTCCAATCTCTACACATCTCTGTATTTATTTATATAATACCTCCAATCATACCATCCCTGTATTTATTTATATAATACTTCAATCTAGAATCCCTTTATTTATTTATATAATACCTCCAATCTATAACCATCACGTATTTATTATATAATACCTCCAATCTATACCACCTCATTTATTATATAATACCTCAATATACCATCCTGTAGTATTTATTTTAATACCTCACTCTATACCATACGTATTTATTAATAACCTTCAATATACACAATCCCTGTATTTATTGTATAATACCTCCAATCTATACCATCCACGTATTATTCTATAGTAAATACGGTGATGGTATAGATTGGTGCTATTATATAAATAAATACAAGGATGGTATAGATTGGAGGTATTATATAAATAAATACAGGGATGGTATAGATTGGAGGTATTAAAAAATAAATACAGGGATGGTATAGAAAGGAGGTATTATATAAATAAATACAGGGATGGTATAGATTGGAGGTATTATATAAATAAATACAGGGATGGTATAGATTCTCTTTGGCTGGTTGCCCTTTCTTAAAGGAAGTTCAGTGGAAATGATCAATAACCATACTTTAACACGTGTACGTAACCATACTTTAACCGTGTACTGTAACCATACTTTAACCGTGTACTGTAAACATACTTTAACCGGGTACTGTAAACATACTTTAACCGGTACTGTAACCATACTTAACCGTGTGTACTGTAACCATATTTTAACCGTGTACTGTAACCATACTTTACCATGTACGTAACCATACTTTAACCGTGTACTGTAACCATACTTTAACCGTGTACTGTAACCATACTTTAACCGTGTGTACTGGAACCATACTTTAACGGTGTACTGTAAACAGACTTTAAAACCGTGTACTTAACCATACTTTAAACCGTGTACTGAACCAACTTAACCGTGTACTGTAACCATACTTAACCGTGTTACTGTACATTTAACGTGTACGTACCTACTAACTACTACTTTACAACATCGTGTACTGTAACCATACTTTACATGTACTGTACCATACTTTAACAGTGTACTGTAACCATACTTTAATCGTGTACTGTAACCATACTTTAACCATGATTACTGTCTAACCATACTTAAAGTGTACTGTAACCATACTTTAACCGTGTACTGTAACCTACTTTAAACCGTGTACTGTACCATATTAACCGTGTACTGTAACCATACTTTAACCATGTACTGTAACCATACTGTAACCATGTACTGTAAACCATACTTTAACCATGTTTATACTTTTGTAATGTTCAGTTTATATTTTCTATGTAGTACGATTTATATATGATTGAGATAATAACTTTAGAACTTATAAATGTTGATAGCTAATAAAAAAAACTTTTGTCAGGTTCTTGGTCTAAATAATACTAAATATTACATATAGACTAAATATATTATATATCAGAATGAAAACCTTTTGATTCACTTGTGTGTTCCTAGAATATAGCAATCTGTTTCCATGAATTGAATTCTTTCCTCTTTGGCCTGGTGCCCTTTTCTTA
The DNA here is from genome assembly GCA_019447015.1 of Hymenochirus boettgeri. Lineage (NCBI taxonomy): Eukaryota > Metazoa > Chordata > Amphibia > Anura > Pipidae > Hymenochirus > Hymenochirus boettgeri. The sequence goes on along the minus strand of CM033473.1, from coordinate 30,326,861 downwards.
AAGGGACAGTTCAGTGGAATGATCAATATTATTAAATTATTAGTTTGTGTAATGCCTTCTTAGTTATTCTACATATTCTCTCCATTCTGAAAAATCAGTTGATTTCATACCCTTTGCTGTTCCCTGCTGTTGACATTAGTGAGCTGACATTTCAGGTTCTAACGGTCCTTCTTCTTCCAGAATGCACCACTTCCTTGGAATGTTCCTAAAAGTAATTTCTACTGATTGGCTGTTGGATGGGTCAAAGATGCTCAGATCTCTACTAAGTTACTCAATCAACCCAGGCGTGGGTTTAGGGCAGGAACATAACGGTTCTCTACTAGGGGTCCTGCAAACAGGAAGTCAGTATTTCTGTTCATTTATTATACACAGACAAAATGCTGAATTGGCAGATTAGGTCATTAGGATGAAAAAATACTGTTCTTTTTCTGAAAAGCATATGTATTTGCATTGAACTTCTCCTTTAAGGTAAAGCCTGATAATGCATCTTAAAGGCTCCCTGCACAATGTAGTCAAGATAAAATGATATCAAACTGAGATTCATAGTTTTACGGCGTATGAGACTTATTGGACATCACACACTTATTTGTTTATAAATAGGCTCCAATCTATACCATCCCTGTATTTAGTTTATATAATACCTCCAATCATACCATCCTGTATTTATTTATATAATACCTCCAATATACCATCCCTGTATTTATTATATAATAACTCCAATCTATACCATCCCTGTATTTATTTATATAATACCTCCAATCTATACCATCATGTATATTATTTATATAATACCTCAATCTATACATCCCTGTATTATATATACCTCCATTATACCATCCCTGTATTATTATATAATACCTCCAATCTATAATTCCCTGTATTTATTTATATAATACCCCAATCTATACCATCCCTGTATTTATTTATATAATAACTCCCAATCTATACATCCCTGATTTATTTGTATAATACCTCCAATCTATACCATCCCTGTATTATTTATATAATACCTCCTCTCTGTACCATCCCTGTATTTATTTATACAACACCTCCAATCTATACCATCCCTGTATTTATTTATATAATACCTCCAATCTATACTATCCCTGTATTTATTTATATAATACCTTCAATCTATACCATCCATGTATTTATTTATATAATACCTCCAATCTATACCATCCCTGTATTTATTTATATAATACCTCCAATCTATACCATCCCTGTATTATTTATATAATACCTCCTTTCTATACCATCCCTGTATTTATTTTTTAATACCTCCAATCTATACCATCCCTGTATTATTTATAAATAACCTCCAATCTATACCATCCTTGTATTTATTTATATAATAGACACCAATCTATACCATCACCGTATTTATTTATATAAATACTCCAATCTATACCATCCCTGATTATTTATTTAATACCCTCCAATCTATACCATCCCTTATTTTATTTATATAATATCTCCAATCTATACCATCCCTGTATTTATTTATATAAAACCTCCAATCTATACCATCCCTGTATTTATTTATATAATATTCCGATCTTTACCATCCCTGTATTTATTTATATAATATATCCAATCTATACCATCCATGTATTTATTTATATAATACCTCCAATCTATACCATCCAAGTATTTATTTATATAATATCTCCAATCTATACCATCCATGTATTTATTTATATAATACCTCCAATCTATCCATCCCTGTATTTATTTATATAATATATCCAATCTATACCATCCATGTATTTAATAATATACCTCCAATCTATACCATCCCTGTATTTATTTATATATATCCCAATCTATACATCCCGTATTTTATTTATAATAGCTCCAATCTATACCATCCCTGTATTATTTATATAATACCTCCAATTAGTACCATCCCTGTATTTATTTATATAATACCTCCAATCTATACCATCCATGTATTTATTTATATAATACCTCCAATCTATACCATCCCTGTATTTATTTATATAATACCTCCAATCTACTATACCATCCCTGTATTATTTATATAATACCTCAATCTATACCATCCCTGTATTTATTTATTTATAAATACCTCCAATCTAACCATCCTGTATTTATTTATATAATACCTCCAATCTATACCATGTATTTATTTATATAATACCTCCAATCTATACCACCATGTATTTATTTTATATAATACCTCCAATCTATACCATCCATGTATTTATTTATATAATACCTCCATCTACCACCATGTTTTATTTATATAATACCTACAATCTATACCATCCCTGTATTTATTTATATAATACCTATCAATCTATACCATCCATGATTATTTATATAATACCTCCAAACTATGCCATCCCTGTATTTATTTATATAATACCTCCATCTATACATCCTGTATTTATTTATATAATACCTTCAATCTATACCATCCATATTTATTTATAAATACCTCCAATCTATACCATCCCTGATTTATTTATAATACCCTCAATCTATACCATCCCTGTATTATGTATATAATACTCCTTTCTATACCACCCTGTATTTATTTTTATACCTCCAATCTATACCATCCCTGTATTATTTATATAATACCTCCAATCTATACCATCTTGTATTTATTTATATAATAGCACCATCTATACCATCACCGTATTTTTATATAATAGCTCCAATCTATACCCATCCTGTTTTATTTATATAATACCTCCAATCTATACCATCCTTTATTTATTTATATAATATCTCCAATCTATACATCCCTGTATTTATTTATATAAACCTCCCAATCTATACCATCCCTGTATTTATTTATATAATACCTCCTTTCTATACCATCCCTGTATTTATTTTTTAATACCTCAATCTATACCATCCCTGTGTATTTTATATAATACCTCCAATCTATCCATCCTTGTTTATTTAAATAGCCCAACTAACCATCACCGTATTATTTATATAATACTCCAATCTATACCATCCCTGTATTTATTTATATAAAACCTCCAATCTATACCATCCCTGTATTTATTTATAATATCTCCGATCTTTACCATCCCTGTATTTATTATATAATATATCCAATCTACTACCATCCATGTATTTATTAAATACCTCCAATCTATACCATCCATATTATTTTATATATCTCCAATCTATACCATCCATGTATTATTTATATAATACCTCCAATCTATACCATGCCTTGTATTTATTTATATAATTATCCAATCTATACCATCCATGTATTTATTTAAATAATACCTCCAATCTATACCACCTGTATTTATTATATCATACCACCATCTATGCCATCCCTGTATTATTTTATAATACCTCCAATCTATACCATCCCAGATATTATATATAATACCTCCAATCTATACTATCCTCGTATTTATTTTATAATACCTCCAATCTATACATCCCTGTATTATTTATATAATACCGCCAATCTATACATCCCTGTATTATTTATATAATACCTCCATACTATGCCATCCTGTATTTATTATATAATACTCCAATCTATACCATCCCTGTATTTATTTATATAATACCTCCAATCTATACCATCCCTGTATTTATTATATACCTCCGATCTATACCATCCCTGTATTTATTATAATAGCTCCAATCTATACCATCCCTGTATTTATTTATATAACACCTCCAATTAGTACCATCCCTGTATATATTATATAATACTCCAATCTATACCATCCCTGTATTATATTTATATAATACTCATCTCTATAACCATCTGTATTTATTCATACATACCTCCAATTAACTACCCTTGTAATTATTATATAATACCCCAATTATACCATCCCTGTATTTATTTATATAATACCTTCAATCTATACCATCATGTATTTATTTATATAATAGCTTCAATCTATACCATCCCTGTATTATTTATATAATACCTCCAATCTATACCATCCCTGTATTTATTTATTAATACATCTCTCTATACCATAAGTATTATTTTTAATACCTCCCAATCTATACCATCCCTGTATTTATTATATAACTCCAATCTCTACCATCTCTGTATATTTATATAATACCTCCAATCTATACCATCCCTGTATTTTTATATAATAACTTCAATCTATCCATCCCTTTATTTATTATATAATACCTCCAATCTATACCATCCACGTAGTTTATATAAATACCTCCAATCTATACCATCCATTATTTATATATATACCTCCAATCTATCCATCCTGTATTTATTGTATAATACCCAATCTATACCATCACGTAGTATTATTTATATAATACTTCAATCTACACCATCCCTGTATTATTTTGTATAAACCTCCAATCTATACCTCCACGTATTATTTATATAATACCTCCAATCTATACCATCCCTGTATTTATTATATAATAGCTCCAATCATACCATCCCTGTATTTTTATAATAACACCTCCCCAATCTATGCCATCCCTTATTATATATAATACCTCCATAAATAACCATCCGTATTTATTTATATAATACTCCAATCTTATACCATCCTGTATTTATTAATACTCCGATCTATACCATCCCTGTATTTATTTATTTAATAATACTCCCAATCTATACCATCCCTGTAATTATTTATATAAACACCTCCAATAGTACCATCCTGTATATATTTAGATAATACTCGAATCTATAACATCCCTGATTTATTTATATATACCTCCATCTTATACCATCCCTGTATTTATTCATACAAACCTCAATCTATACTACCCTGTATTATTATATATACCTCCAATCTTACCATCCTGTATTATTTAATTAATACTCATCTATACTCATGTATTATTTATATAATACTCAATCTATACCATCCGTTTTATTAATAATACCTCCAATCTAACTATCCTGTATTTATTATATAATACCTCTCTATTACCATCCCTGTATTTATTTTTAATACCTCAAATCTATACACATCCTGTATTTATTTATATAATACCTCCAATCTCTACCACTCTGTATTTATTATATAATACTCCCAATCTTATACCATCCCGTATTTATTTATATAATACTCAATCTATACATCCTTTATTTATTTATATAATACCTCAATCTTACCATCACGTATTTATTATATAATACCTCCAATCTATACCATCCCTTCATTTATTTAATAATATCCAATCTTACCCCCATGTATTTATTTGTATAATACCTCCAATCTATAAATCCACGTATTTATTTATATAATACCTTCAATCTACACCATCCCTGTATTTATTTGTATAATACCCCATCTATACAATCCGTATTTTATATAATACCTCAATCATACCATCCTGTATTTATTGTATAATACTCAAATCAAACATCCCTGTATTTATTATATATACCTCAAATATACCATCCCTGATTTATTTATAAATACCCCAATCTATACCATCTGTATTATTTAATAATACCTCCAATCTATGACCATCCCTGTGATTTATTTATATAATCCTCCAATCTATACATACCCGTATTTATTTATAAAATACCTCCAATCTATATACATCCCTTGATATTCTATATATAACCTCCGATCTCTATACCATCCCTGTATTTATTGTATATACTAGCTCCAATCTATACCATCCCTGTATTATATATAACACCTCCAATTAGTACCATCCTGTATAATATAAATACCTCCCATCTATAAACCCTGTATTTATTATATAATACCTCTCGCTAGTACCATCCCTGATATTATACATACCTCCAATCTAACTACCCGATAATATTATATAATACCTCCAATCTATCCATCCTGTATATTTATATAATACCTTCCAACTATACCATCCCATTGATTTATTTAATAATAGCTTCAATCTATACCAGTCCCTGTATTTATTTATATAATACTCCAATCTATACTATCCCTGTATGTTATTAATAAAGACTCCTGCTAGACCTCCTGTATTTATGTGTAATACCCCAAATCTATACCTCCCTGTATTTATTGATAAATACTCAATCTACATCTCTGTATTTATTATATAATACCTCCAATCTAACCATCCCTGGTATTTAATTTATATAATACCTTCAATCTATCCATCCTTTATTTATTTATATAATACTCCAATCTATACCATCCGTATTTATTTTATATAATACCTCAATCTATACCATCCCTTCATTTATTTATAATAGACTCCAATCTATACCATCCCTGTATTATTTGTATAATACTCCAATCTATACCATCACGTAGTATTTATTAATATACCTTCAATCTACAACAATCCCTGTATTATTTGATAATACCTCCAATCTATACCATCCACGTATTTATTTATATAATTCCTCCAATCTATACCATCCTGTATTTATTTAATAAACTCAATCAATACCATCCTGTATTTATTATATAAACCTCAATCTATCCATCCTGTATATTTAATAATACCTCCAATCATACCATCCCTGTATTTATTTATTAATACCTCCAATCTATACCCATCCCTGTATTTATTATAATACCTCGATCTATACCATCCCTTGTATTTATTTATATAATACCAATCTATACCATACTGTATTTATTTAGAGATAAACCTCCAATGTAGTACCATCCTTGTATATATTTATATAATACTCAATCTATACATCCACTGTATTTATTATATAATACCTCTCTCATACCATCCCGTATTTATTCATACATACCTCCAATCTATACTACCCTGTAATTATTTATATAATACCTCCAATCTATACCATCCCGTGTATTATTTATATAATACCTTCAATCTATACATCCAGTATTTATTTATTATAATACTTCAACTATACCATCCTGTATTATTTTATATAATACCTCCAATCTATACCATCCTGTATTATTTTATAATACTCCTCTCTATACCATCCTGTATTATTTTTAATCTCTCAATCTATACCATCCTGATTATTTTTATACTCAATCTTACAATCTCTGTATTTATAATAAACTCACAAGATACCATCCTGTATTATTTAATTATACCTCAATCTATACCATCCCTTTATTTATTTATATAATACCCTCCAATCTATACCATCCGTATTTATTTATATATATACCTCCAATCTATACCATCCCTTATTTATTTATATTAATTACCTCCAATCTATTCAACCTGTATTTATTTTATAATACTCCAATCTTACCATCCAAGTATTTATTTATATAATACTATCAATCTACACCATCCCTGTATTATTTGTATAATACTCCAATCTATACCATCCACGTATTTATTTATATAATACCTCCAATCTATACCATCACTGTATTTATTTATATAATACTCCAATCAATACCATCCCTGTATTTATTTATATAATACCTCCAATAGTACATCCTGTATTATATTATAATACCTCCAATCTATACCATCCACGTATATTTATATTAATACCTCCAATCATACCTCCTATATTTTATTTATTATAATACCTCCAATCTATACCACCATGTATTATTGTATAATACTCCAATCTATACCATCCACGTATTTATTTATATAATACCTCCAAATCTATACCATCCTGTATTTATTATATAATACCTCCAATCTATACCATCCCTGTATTTATTTATATAAATACTCAATCTATACCATCCATATTATTTTATAATACCTAATCTATACCATCTCCTGTATTTATTTATATAATACCTCCAATCTATACCATCCCTGTATTTATTTAATAATACTCCAATCTATTACATCCCTGTATTATTATATAAACCTCCAATCTATACCATCCCTGTATTTATTTTATAATACCTACCAATCTATACCATCCCTGTATTTATTTATATACATCCAATCTATACCATCCCTGGTATTTATTTATTATAACTCCAATCTAGAAATCCCTGTATTATTTGATAATACCTCCAATCTATACATCCCTGTTTATTTAATAAATACTCCTCTCTACATCCTCTGTATTTATTTATACAACCCTCCAATCATACCATCCCTGTATTTATTTATATAATACCTCAATCTATACTATCCCTGTATTTATTTATAGTAATACACTCAATCTATACCATCCATGTATTTATTTATAATACCTCAATCTATACCATCCCGGTATTTATTATATAATACCTCCATCGTATTACCATACTGATTATTTATTATAATACATACTTTCTTCCATCATGTAATTATTTTTAATAACCGGATGGTATAGATTGGATATATTATATAAATAAATACAGGGATGGTAAAGATCGGAGATATTATATAAATAAATACAGGGATGGTATAGATTGGAGGTTTTATATAAATAAATACATGGATGGTATAGATTGGAGATATTATATAAATAAATAAAGGGATGGTATAGATTGGAGGTATTAAATAAATAAATACAGGGATGGTATAGATTGGAGCTATTATATAAGTAAATACGGTGATGGTATAGATTGGTGCTATTATATAAATAAATACA